>OMNZ01020889.1:13191-31878 GCA_900303255.1 Lesueurigobius sanzi | reverse complement strand
ACACTTGTTTTGCCTTACTTAATACTGCTCTACTTTTTGATCATTTCTTCTGTTTATATTGAATATGTGCTTACCAATTGATTTGCCATTGTGTAATTGTATGTAGCTGTGAAGCACTTTGGATTGCCTTGTACCAATTGTGCTCTACACAGACCTTTCTTGTCCATGGGCTCCCAGTGTCAGAAGATCATGAGGATAGTGGAAGTTTCACATAGTGGTAATATTTTATTCTGATTATTTACTGTATAGTAATAATACAATAATTACTTCACTTTTAGTGGCATCACTGTTTAGTGCAACCTCCTTTTCACATACTGTTTGTAGATCTCCTCAGGCCACACCCTCTGGTGCACTTCCATCTGTGGCACATTGCAAACATTAATAAGCCTTCATGTATATAAAATCACCTATTAAAATATTGTCCCTGGACTTTGTAAAATGATGCATCTAGCAAGAGTCTCAATAGAAAGTTACCACATTTAGATTTGAATCTAGACTATGTGACATAGTTAAAAAAAATTTGGCCCTGGAGAGATTTTGGATGTGTATCTGTCTAGGCTATTTCCACATCTCCCACAGAGTGCCTTTTATTTATAATTGAAGGCAGTCTCGTACTGTACACTGTGCTCATAGCACTGCACTATCACTGATGTCGTTTGAACTCCACTTCTCTGGAGTTTTTTTTTTTTTTTTTCACTCTTATTATTCTCATTCATTGTTGTGCGTTCCTTTTAGTCGGGCTTGTTATTTTTAGATGAAACATAATAGTCAGAATTTTCAGTGCACTTGTGAGAGTTCCACATCCTTTCCTAGTGTTTAATCCATGTGACATCTCTGTGTTGACTGCTGCCTTTGAGCTTCTACTCATAAGCTCTACAATATAAATAAAGACACTACAAACATTACTGTAAAATCTCAGCCCAGTCAATCAAAGATGTATTCTTGAATGTCATTATCCATATTTAATGGAGAGGCTCTCTGTGCATGTGCTAGTTCACATTATACATCGTTTCCTTCCTTTATTAATCAAACAGCAGTGTGAAATGTGTGTCACTGATCTCAGCAGTGTACCTTGAAGCAGTGGGAGAAAATAGAGCAAAAATGTGTGTCAGCTCCTCACCATCCAGAATATAATTCTCTTTGGTGCAGTGTCGCCGCTCTGCTCCCTCTGTAATCTACCAGAATGTAAATTACAATGCAAATACTTCTGAATAATTTATGTTAGTCTAGTGTTCTCTCACACAAACCACGGGCTTTTGCTTAAATAGAGTACAATGGCATTGTGAGCCCACATTATGTTAACCACAGCATTGTACCATAGATCTTGTTCCATGTAAAATCCATTTTCTACAGTTAAACACAGGTTAGACTTGAGCATATGATGAGTAGACATCTGCCCATTAATGAAGAGGTTTTTTTTTTTTGCCTCATATTAATAATAGTACAGTAACACATAATAAGACAGTATTCCACTTAAATTATTTGTACTCAAAACCATCACAAGAATAACAATATTGTGGGTTGACATCATCCAGCACACGAGCACGTCAGAGAAACGCCAAAGCCTTCGTTTGTCTGCAAAGGCGTCTTTTCCCTCGGCGCGTTTCCCATCAATGATTGTAATTAAGCAGCGGCATTCATGAGTAGGCAGGCTCATTTAGGCAGCGACTGTTTTGGCTTAGACGGCTTTAGAGCAATGGAGGAACAAATTCTAGTGGAACGCGCCTCCGTGGCACCATTAAAACTAAGATACTGCACAGAGAATATCAAATACAGAGAAGTGTCCCTGTTGTTCTCCCTGTTTTGGGCACAGTACATATTTTTGCCAACTTTCCTTGTATTTTTCATAATTGTTTGATTTGTTGTTTCCTATTTTGAGATGATAGAGATGTATTGTTTGTGAAGCACTTCATGGTTTGCAAAAATGTGCTATTTAAACAGACTTGTCTTGACAGTATACATGTATGTTTTGTTAATCATTTGAGGTAATGACAAAAAGAAAGGGATTCCTTTATATAAAAAAAATCTGACTGTGAGGCCATACACATCAATAAGTCAGTATTCTATTACATTTTAGTTTAATTATTTCTTGCAGCTATAACAGAAGAGTCCATTTCTGGTTCTACAAAACTGCCTTTTTCTTAGTTTAGTTTATAGTTTATTTTGAGCATATACAGTATAATACTAGCAAGAAAAAAGCAATCCATTACATAAAGAACATGAGCATGTATTGCAAAACATCAACATGCTCGAAAAGGAGTGGGATGAAGTGTGACCTTTCTGAACTCATTTGGCTCCAAAGTATGATAGTAATTAAAAAAAAAAAAAAAAAAAAGACAAGCTACAAATGTAACTTCAGCCCATTCACAAAACAGAAACACAAACCTTATATTTGCTTGCTCTGGTGCCTTATTCCATATTTTTGTAATTCCCTAAACCTGTTTTGTACGGCTTACCACTCCCTGCAAATCTAAAAAAAAAAATCATTACCGTGCAATCTCTGGCCTTGATTCAAATTGAGAGTGATTTATCATACCAGAATTAACCTCCAAAGCCAGTGTGTGCGTACATCAACACGCACAGTGAGAATGAAATAAAGGCCGAGCGAGAGCGGGAGAGAGATAGAGAAGCTCATTATAATCAGGCAATTATGCTGGCAGAATTAGAAGCCTCCTTATTTTCTCTTGTGGCGGCGCGAGCAGCCGTTTTACAGGGGAACAGGAGACCGCTCCGTGGACCAACTGTTTTGTGTAAATGGACTAATATACATTGCAGCAGGATGGAAATAAACGCATGTGATTTTGGATTTTTTTTTTGGTTTTGTTTTGTCTAAATATACGGCGAGACATCGAAAAGCCCGCCCCCGCCCCAAGGTTAGGGGCTTTCATTTGCATTGATGAGGATCTTTTTTTTTCTCTCTCAAGGTCTGCGGATTCGGCTGAGCGACAGTGTGAGGAAATGGCTTGTATGGCAAATGCATGACTCTAGAAATATTGCAATAATTATTGTTTTAATTTACCTAGTTATCAAATGACATGTGTTGCTCTGATTGTTATTTCGTGGTCTTTTTCATTGTGCTTCATGTGGCTGGTATTGTGATTGTCTCTAAAGTCTGCGAAAAATGTTATTAAAATAGACGTGAAGGGAAAACAATGTCTCATTTGAATTATTTTTTTGAGAATAACATTTGTCACGACGGCCACATTTGGGACTGTGCAGCAATGTCATGTTCGCACTAAGGACTTTGACCTCTAGAGGTCAAGGTTGTTTGACCAGGATTTGACCTCTGAACCATGATATGTTTGTTATAGACTGGTGCGTTCAAGGGTATTGATTACCAGTGCCAGCTCAAAATAATTCATGCATTTGTTGCAAATTTCAATGTTTTTTTTGTTTTTGAGATATAACAGCAGCAAATATATATAGGCTAACGTACAGGCCGGTATAGGTGTGAGGTTTTCTTTAATATACAATGTTCAAATAAATAAATAAACAATAATACATAAGATAAAACATATGTATCTGAAAGTTTTGCCAAGAAGTGCTTGTGTGTCCACGGAGCAGGGCAGCTGATGCAGGCTTTAGCATAACAAAGGCGAGGAGCATGTGAACTTGAGGCACCTTTCGACCCCGGTGCTGTGGCGCTGAATAGTGGCTGGGCCTCCCCACAGAGCACCCCCCGCGGCCTCCCTGATCGTGGCTAAATTGTTAATCAGGGTAATTTAATATAGTTTTCAGTATGCCTCATCTTTCATCGGGATAGGAGTCGTTGTGTGCGCCGCGTTCCCACCCGCAACAAAAAGGACTTCTCTGCGGAGGACTGACAGGGGCTCACCGCATCCTATTGAAATGTTTAACTACAGCGCCACAGATTTGATTGGTTTAAGTGGGAACAATAGGAACATTTATTTTTTAAAGAATATTCAGAAAAATGTATAAAAATGTTTTATTGTGCGGGGGAATGGCTTTGTGAGTGTGTCCCATTTCAACATCATGGAAAAAAATCACAAAATATCCAGGAGTGTTTCACAAGATTTAGTAGGCTTACAGTTTGATATACAGACATTTCATTACAGAGGAAAACCAAGTGCCTAATCATTGGGAGATGCAGTGGCTTTTGACTGGACTGTTTCAGGGTCGTCTTCGGATCTTCTATATTATTGCAAGACTCGACCAACTGTCTTTGTGTTGACTGACCGTAATTATCTGCCTGTATATCCTCGCACACCAGCTATTAGTCTCATTTGTTCTATTTGTGGCAGTAACTAAACAATTATAGGCCTGTGAGTGGCGAAATCAAACGACACATACGGTATTTATCAAAGGGAAAAGTTGTTCAAATGTGGAGACAATCCTTACGAAAGTTTCTTTGTATGTGTTGAGATATAGTCCCGCATCGCCTGGTTAAAGTAATGTTGCACAGAAACCAATAATTTAGCCAAAACGAACAAGTTAATCACCTTTCCATGTCATATGTACGTTTGCAGTCAATAATTGAGTGTGTGAATATTGATATTGGTCCAAGAGCATGAATTAATTAATAGACCATTGTGAAAGTTGTTGCCAAATAAATACCCCCCCCCCCACCACTAATTAAGAACATACAGAGTAACCATTAATGAGATGAAATAGTCCACACCCACTTTTACTGATCTGGTTGATGAAACTGATAACTAGCTACGCATCACACAACATTTAATAAAGACAGACTAAAAGTGGCCATAAAATTGGTGGTAGTTTGTAAAATTGCAGCAGGCACATCGTCATACATGTTTAGGTATGTGGGAAAAAATCAGTCTGAGAACACCGAGGCTAATTAGCATAGCAGCTAGCCACGGGCCTGTGCAGAGCAGACGTCTGAGAGGCTGTCTTCCCCTGTGGCCCATTCAATACAAGTGTCCTGCTCATGTGCACCCTGTCTGGGCCTATAGGCTAATTATACTGGGGGCCTATAGATGATAATTCATGTCTAAATAGAGCGCTCGGGCCCCCGCCTAAAATCGAGACGTCTCGTGGTCGGGACCCAGTCGGTTCTCATGGTTTTACAAGTCGGCTTTTGATAAGAGAGAGGTTACGTAAAATCAGATTTGCGACTTGTTTAGTTGAATAATGGATCCAGGACTTTACTGGAGACACAATGGCAGCATCCATTCCATGTTGATGAGAATTGGAAATGTATACAGAAAAGCAAAGTCGTGTAAATGAACGGAAAATGTAGCTCAAGGTCAAAGTGTCAATTTCTTTGAGTTATAAATTAATTATTGGCCATTTTTGTCATGGCCGAGTACAGCAGTGTTTCCCAACCAGGGGTATGTGGGCCCCTGGGGGTACGCGAGAGCTAAGCAGGGGGTACAGGGGGTAAATAAATTGTATTTTTGATTATTATGTTTAAAGAAAATCTATTTTGAAAAAGAATAATTGTATAGAGTGAGAACTTGAGAGTATTTAGCTTCTTTTAACTGATAAATTTGAGTTTTAAGGTGGCCACACACTACAGGATTTTAAATCTTTTGAGACTAAAAATCTGTGCACAGACCACACACACTTAAGGACAAACATGAGGACACACACATGAGGAGTCTCACCACAGATCATGCCATGAGAGAAAGTTTTTATCGAGCCACTCCTCCTAAGACTAAAAATCTGACTAAAAATCCTCCGTCCATCCGTCGTGTGTGTCCAGCTTTAGTCATTCACTTTCTAACTAATCATGTATCACGATATTTTAAAAACAACACTGCTATCGTTTCGTATCATTATTAAGATCAAATCACACAATTCACCAGATAAAGTGTAAGACTAAGAAGATAGATTTTCATCAGTGTGTTTTGTGAATTTCCTCTTCTGTCGTCTTCTAAAAGTTTTGTTTTGCGTCCGACTCTGCATGCGCATGCCGGCAGTTGAAGTTTGAGAAGTCTAAATGTCAGTGAGTTTGTGGTAAGGCGATGAGGACAGGAAGTGGAATTGATCAACACGGAGACAAAGGTGTTATGGGCCCCTGGGGGACAGGGTGTAACTGGGGTCATGGGGCTGGGGGCCCGTGTCTAGACGCCGTGCTTTTATGGTCGCACGGTTTCAGCCTTTCTTTCACCCCTTTCAATGGGAGAACTTGACCCATGTCCTGCAGCCGTGGGACTCGGGGAAGACAGTGAGAGATGAGAAGCACTTGGACGCCATCGCATCACTCTTCTGGACAATGATCTGGATTTAAGTTTTATGGTGTTGCAAAATACACATGTTGAAATACTCTCTAGTCTCTTGCATTATTGTTACACATTTTAAACATGGTACAATTCACCATGCCAGTGGTAAATGGTTTCAATTTGTATAGCACTTTTCTGAAATAACAGCGTGCTAATTAGTTAGCGGTCATAATCATGATCATTAAAATCTGTTTTGCAGTGGCCGCACAATGGGGTTTTTACTTCCACCTCACACCAGTTTCATATGTGGTGTTTGTGAGATCTCCCTGTGGCTGGATTGTTTTCCATACAGAGGTGAAGTTTCCCCATAAGCCTGTAATATGCACAGTATTGTCATATTCTTCATCTGTAGGTATAGCAGTGGTTTCGCTAGGGATAGTTTCTCTCTGTCATTTTGAAGGACAGGGGTGTAAATAATCTGTTGTGACCTATTTTTAACCTTCATTAATTAATCTCTCATTATACTTATTATGTGTATAAGAAAACACAGAGTACAGGATAAATGGATGCAAATCTAAATGCAGTATAATTTGTGAACAGAATCATGGAACATGAATTTGGAAACTACTTTGTGTTAAAACGTGTGTAAAACTCTCGAAATATGACTATGGCTTAATTTTCAATCCTTCAAAATGAAGGACATACTTCAAAATATTCTGTCATTGACATTGAGGTACAGTACTACTTCTAAGGATCCTGGCTCAGATTGGGTAAATACATTTCTACTGAGTATTGGCCAGTGGTGCCCAAAGTGGGGCAAATTCGGCCCTCCAAGGGGTTTCATTTGGCCCTCGAGATGGTGTTGATATTGTAAGGAGTATCTAAAAATAATTTTGAATTATTTTTTGATAATGATTTGAGCAGGAAAATCCATTTATCTCTCAAAGAAATAAGTCTTTTTGAAAAAAACAAAACAAACAAACATCTTATTGCACCTCAAATAAGAGTAAAAAAATCTCTAAATTAAGAAGCACACTTCATTTTACTTGAAAAAAGAACAAAAATGTATTTCTATTGACACACAAGTTACAATTACTTAAAATAAAGTAAAATATTCTTCAGTCCAGAAAGGTTTACTTATCAAGATGACATTTTTTGCAGTGATTATTTTGGCTGAATAGATTATTATAGTTACTAAGGACCTAAACACCACGTTACAGCCAATAGCACAATTATTAAAGGGTATTTAATCATAGAAATTTGGTCTTTCTTCATGTAAAAACAGTTTTGCATTTGGCCCTTCGCTCGCCAGTACTTTTCCATTTTGGCCCCCTGTGTAAAGTACTTTGGGCACCCCTGGTATAGGCAGATTAAGTTTGCACATATATGTTTAAGTTGTGTGTATTGCCAATTAAATTTTTTGGCTCTGCTCTTAATCTTGACTGGATCTTTCTGGGTGTCTCATAGAGCTCGGGTAAGAATATAATATTACAAAACAATTTAGGATCCCAAACCAGTGACAACACCAATTGCAGAGCAACACCCATCAAGACATCAAATTCAAATCAATACCTCCTTGTGACTTTGCTGCCTCCTCTGCGAATGTGGAGTCGGGCCGGGTGCTGCTGCAGGGCATGCTATAATTGAAAGGCTGAAGAAGAAGAATACGGCTTGTTTAAACCAAGCAGCAGGCAGCAGAGGGGCATGATGGGAAAACAAAGCCAGTGCCCCAGGAGCGGGTGACATGATAGCTCTAATGGCGGAGCACAGGCGAACACAGCTTCTGTTTTGTTACCCTTAGTCGTGGTGACAACTGGAAGGCTCACCCTACTGCACTGGCAAATCCACAAATTCAAATGTGGGGTTTGCTCTGATGTTCCCTGCACTCTCCTGGGCACTGCTCCCAAAATCAGGTTTATTTTAGATTTGGTTGTGGGATAACTTTGTGAATTCTTTGTGCGGCTTTAAGAGGTCAGTATTCAGTGGAAGATGGGTGGTCAGAACGAACCGAAGTAAGAGAGTTGTGTTGCCTCGAAGTAGGAAGGCTTTAGTGACGATACAACACAGGCATTAAGGTATGTACGTTCCTTATAGACAAAATCAGACCAAGTGTTGTTTATGTCTTACACTACACTTGTAACCAGGGCCACCTTAATGTACCCATAGAACCCGGGGCTTACCCCCCCTCCCCCAGCGCCAACCCTAACCCTAAATCAAGCTGCCTTCGTCCACAGTTCCACCCCTGAGCTTGTTGGTTTAAAAAGGCTGTTAGCTTAATGTGGCTCATCAGCTCTTTGACAAAATAGATAATTGGTCAGTTGATGCCACAATAATGTAATTGACTTAAAACAAACAAATTCCAGTATAATATGGAATTCAATGATATCTGATAGGTCTTTGGGCCAGGTAGGGCAGGCCTACAACAGAAATCTGACAGGATCAGGCATAGCGACGGCGGTATGGCCACAAGACTTTGTCAGTGTCCTCTGCTGGACAGGTGTGGAATGCCGTCCTTTAAAAAAAAAAAAAAAGTCTTGGCTGCCCCCGAGTGGCTGGATTGAACATTTTAATTATTTGTTTACAATTTAATAACTCCTGACAGGAATGGGCTAGAGACTTACTTTTTTTTTTTTTCCTTAATTCTGATGACTTGACTATGGTAGGCCCCTGGGCTCCAGCCCTTGCTAGACCGTTGGATAAGGCGGCCCTGCTTGTAACCTCTAATGCGTTAGGTGTCACTGTGTGTTTTTTTTTATAATTTGTTTAATTTGTTTTTTTTGGCAGTTGTTACAGTCGTGCTACCTCTAAATCAGGGATTGGCATGTCCCTTGGTGGTTTTGATGAGAATAATATATTTGAGTTTAATCTAAACAGCTGTGAAAACACAAAAAAAAAATTTGAGTTTGAGCAACCGTGGGGTGTCTCATCTCTCGACGAAAAAAAGTGGCCCACAACCGACGAACCTGCACACGCTGAATGCAATGTCAACAAGTACTCAAGCAACAGTAAATGTAACTCTTTACTTTCCCACTCTGGTTTCTATTTTTACTTTGTGGGTTCAATTAACGTGCGGACATGACGGCTCTCGTGAGTAGAAATTGAATCCTATATTTCCATTTGCCTGGACAGTCCCGGGGCTGATTTGAGGTGAAGGAGCACATATGGATTCATCTGCCCATGTACCCAACCACTTTATTCCAAACTACGCCTCTATATCGTGCCCGTATAGTTTAAATATACTTGTGTAATGTGAGTGATTGGCAAAAGTGAGGAGAATGTATAGAGAATTGGCCAGTTCCTTTTTCATTTCCTTCTGCCTATGGAACCCGACGCTATACGCTATCTGCTGCCAATAAAGCGAATCATCCAACATTGATTGACTGCCGTGAAGGATCCCCACCCTCCGCCTAAATATCAATGTTACATATCAATAAAGCCATCAGAAAGAGGGAAGCATAGGGGAACATGGTGAGATTGAAAAGGGGATTGGTGTCAGAATGAGAGAGGCCAGAGGTGCGACAGTGGAGCTGGTGGTTCCGCGGCCTCCTGGGACAGCCCCGCACTGTCAAGATGCTCCAAAATCAATCACGGCATGCGCATCGGGGCTGCATCGGAAATACTGCACATCAAGAACATGGGGTCAAGCGTAGGCGCCGCTCCAGAAAACTGAATATTTGTGTAATTACAGAATGTGGTGACAATGTCTCACTTATCATTGCATGTACTCTTTCACTGCATGTAGGTTAACAGGAGGATGAATGCAAATGACAAAGTATACAGTATATACGTCTGTGTAGGTTCTCAGTCGTACAGGAGTTGTCCATCGTAGGCAAAGATTCTTCAGTCTTCATCTGTACTCTGTTGAAGTGTCGGACGTTTTGATCTTTACCCAAAGATCTTCATCAGCGAGTGATGACTTAACATGCTTGTAGGTTAAGAGGAAACCAGAAGGAGGAGTTAACCTCTAAGTCTCTCCTCTCTTGGTACTTAAGGTTGGAAAAACATCTTAACCTATTCACACATAATTAGTGCTCGTTGCCTTCCTATTGTCTAACCCTGGGCTTAGTTTTAAGGCTGTTGACACTTCTCTATGGCCCTGCCCAATTGTCCAGCTAAATTAGCATGACAGAGATGGTTTCGGTCTACGGTTGTTGTTGTTGTTGTTGTTGTAGACCGGTTTCTGTCTAAGAATATTGTTATACACTGGGTCTAAATTAAACCTTAGGCCACCGTTACGATTCATGGATGGATTCTCTCTCTCTTTTTCTTTTAAACAAATATGGCTTCTTTGACTCCTCTCTCAAACCATCTATTTTCTTTAGTTAAAATCTTAACTTCACTGTCCTCAAATGAATGATGATTGGTGGCCTTGAGATGGCGATGCACAGCCGACTGAGGGCCGCTAGAGCTCTCTCTCCGGGTTTGACCAAGCCTCTTTTGCAGTCATTGTTTAGTCTCTCCAATGTAATTTCCTTTGCATTCGTCTTCTTCACAGTGGATTGAGTAAACTACGTTGCTCTGTTTGTGGTTTGGGGTTTTGTCTTTAGGGTGAACTCATTTTTGTCTTAATGTATTCATTGGTGTGAAATAGACTGGGATTTTACAGTATGTTGTCTAAAGATCCTCTGCATTTTCTCTGAGACTCCTGATAAGGTACAACTACATAGATACAAAGAATCTTTGTATACAGTATATATTTTACTTAAAACGTTGGTATTAGGGTGACCTGACGTCCCAGTTTACCAGGAACAGTCCCAGTTTTTGAGCTCTCTGTCCCAAGTCCTAATGGATTTCTACAAAACCATTGATTTGTCCCAGTTTTAGAAAACCTCTGTCCCAGTTTTCCCAGTTTACTACTGCAGCACCAAGCTACCATTGTAGCCACAGCTGCCCAAGGGTAGACAGACAGAAGCGAGGCTGCCAATCTGCGCCATTTGACCCCCGCCAACACTCACTCACAGGCTTCCTGGCATTTCCCCGGCGGTCTCCCATCCAAGTACTGACCAGGCCTTAACCTATAGCTTCCGAGGTCTGCCGGGATCGGGCAGAGCAAAGGCTGTATGGCCATGAAATAACAAAGAACCACGGTGTCCCTCTTTTTAATGTGGAAAACCTGGTAACCCTAAGTTGGTATATACAGTATGTCGTCTCCAAGGAAATTAAATGGTGATGTCCTGCTCTCACTGAAGTTTCTGAGATGAGGCCCCGAACAGTAAAGACATCTGCAAAAACAGATTAGAGCCGTTGACAAAAATAAATGTAAAAATAAATGTTGTAATTTTCTCTTTGTGGAGCAGTGATCTTAATGACCAGATCAGTTCTAGTGAATCAGAAATATGAAGTCACTTGTTTTTGATGACATTTATTCCACTTTACTTTTCCTGGTGTCAATTTAAGAGTTTAGTGATAAAAATCTGAAACTATTTAGCAACAAATTCAAAACGGAGATATCTGTTTTTGCAAATGAACTCTTCATATGTTTTTGGAGGAATTTTTCACCAAATAAATATACCCAGAGATAAGTCATTGATTGTATTTTATTTTATTTACTGGATGACATTTTTAATAGCTTTAGACAAGAAAAATACAGTATGTACACATATGCCTTTGTCTCTTGCAGTGATAGTTTTCATATTGCTACTGTATGTACTGTACGTGCTGTGACACCAATCGTTACCTCTATTTGACTGAACAAGCGCAACACTAATAAAAACATATAGTAGAGTAGCCTCAGTAAGACCTCATTTTTCTCGTTGTGAAGTTTCCAGTCCTGGAGTTCTGTATCTTGTCGTCTGCAGGGATCCTGGGTGGATAGTACCTGAGAATACTCTCCCAAACCAAATAAGATAACACCAAGCCCTGCTATCTGCAGATAAAAGTGAAATACTGTGCCGTCTGTATAGGAGAAAGGAAGAGAGAGACAAAGAGAGGAAAGTTCTATCACATAATGGAGTTTAGAAGTTCTATTCACTAAACCTTCCCCAAAGCTACTTCCAAGGTCATGTTCCTATGGCGGATTCTTTCTTATATTGTAACAGTGCGCACACATTTAACCCTGCAGCATTCTCCTCCTCGTCTGTCTCTCTAAAGAGTGGATAGCAGTACAATAACTTACATACAGTATGAATGGGTGGTGCAGGCAGGTAAAGGTTGAATAAATAAGATTCACACAATATTGGCGGCATGAGACAAAAAAGGTAATCATTAGTAAAAAAAAATCACGTTGATGAGAAATTGGAGCATTTCTGTTGTATTTGTTCATCCCATTTTCATGTTTTGGGTCAGTTTGCTCATATCAACTTTCATCTGGAAGCAAATAAATGGCTTAATGTTCACAAAAAGGTGTTCAATTATTGCACTGGCTGTTTTCCATAGGTTGATATGGGAAACTGTAAATCCAAAGGCCATTTTCTCAAAATGCATTTTCCTTGACAAATTGTTTTCCGCTAAAAAGTAGCTTATTAAAAAAACTAAACAACATCCTCTCTGAAATCTTTGTAGCTAATATATCAACTACATAAACCATACATTTAAAACTGTCTCTACCTACCTCTCTATATACTGTAGATCTTATTGCTGAAAATATAAGCAATTTTGGTGCTTAAAATGACTTATTTTTTCATGACAGAAAACTTGCAATGCATTTCTCCCTCATACTGTATTTATGTCAGTAATACACAGCAAATGTTTGTAATAGATATCTATACATTTACATTGTCCCCCTGTTCATCTGCAGTGTCTCGTCTTTACTGACATCAGAATAACGTCTCTTTCCTTTCATCCGAGGCAGGGACATCATACTATTAAGTGTGAAAATAATCATTACAGTTACTGTATTACAGTCAAATCAAATGAGGGGATATAGCTCTGGCACGTTATTAGAGAATGATTATAAAATAACCAATGAATCAAAAGAAGTCTTTGGCGACTCCAGAGCTCCAGAGCTATATTGAAAGTGTATGTATAATATACAACTCAGTGTTTTGTGTAAACAAGGGTGAGTTGCCCCTGAGCAGCTAAACAGGATTAGCATGAACCAAAACGTCAATATTTTCATGTAAGAAGATAAACCAAGGATTTCTTCGTTATGGAAGAAATGCACTTCTAACATGCTTGCTTATGATGTATAATAATATTTCACTAAAGAGATTAAATTGCAAGCATATACAAGTATCTAATGTCCACCTTTAGTTTGGATTATTTGCTTCTCCCCCTGATTGACTGCTCAGCCCACACTGGGAATGCTGTTTGTGTTGCATCCTTCACACTGATGCCACACATACAGTGTTGTGAGTTATTTTAGCACTCCAGAGACACTTTTTTTTCCATTCGTTGCCTGTTTGATTTTTGCTAGTTACCTGCGGATGTGACATGGGCTGGCTCCAGGGCATCTTTTGTGTCATCACCAAAGCAAGCCACAAGATACAAACATCATTGGACACTGGAAGCACACCGCCTCTGCTGTCAAAATCACGTCGACATTTCGGTGCAAACACTGGGTGTAAAAAGCTACACGGATTCGGATTTCCCTGTCCCAGTGCAACCTTCAAAACCTTCAATGTGTTCGCTGTTTGTCTATGTGAAGAAGCTGGATAGTGGGGGGGCGGGAGGTGGCGGCCATCTTTCATCCAAGGCCTTGATCAGATATTCTACATGATGTTGATATGATGATACAGGCCCAATTAAGGGCTTGAGGTTGTGTGAAAAATGTGATGACAGGGCAAGCGGAAGACCTGGCTATGATCTGACATCTGAGAAGGAGAGAGAGAGAGTGAGGGAGAAGGAGGAAATGGGGTGAGGAGGCTAGCAAACTATAGGGAGGAGATGGAGGAGAAAAAAGTGTGTAGCGGGAGTGAAAGATGGTTGTAGGGGATCGGGGGGAAGCTAGTGGAGGAAATGAACAGTGAGAGTGGATGGTAACTTGGACGGGCCGAAATTAATATGGCGAAAGTGACGAAGAGGTAATGAAAGATGGAAGGAAGACGGATGGAAAGCGGATGACGGAAAGAACAAAAAATGGATCTGGATAATTCTTTATTTTGTGATTCAAACAGCACTTTTGACTGATGGTTGTTTGATATTTAAGGTATTCAAGTTGTCACAAATATTCCTCTATTCAACACATTAGATATAATACAAGATGTCAGTGGACTTGGAAACAAATAATTGCCATATTTTCCAATAAGGTACTGCACTAAATCACAATTTCTCTATAGATTTATAAGGGCAACTTTAACTTCAAAGGCCATTTTTTAAAAATAATCTGGCAAACAACATCTCCACACGCTAGCACCTTCAGTTGCACCATTTTGAACAATATTTTTAAAGGTTTCTTCAGAGGGATTTCTAAATATCTCTTATAATATTCTTAGCCTGATTGATTGAGCTTTGAACCCCCAGATAACAAGGAAAAATGTAGTTTTTACATATACAGTTGTGGCCAAAAGTTTACATACAGTATGTAAATTTATGCATTTCATAGAATATGAACGATAACACAAAAACCTTTATTTCACTCATGGATAGTGGTTGCGTGAAGTCATTTATTGTCAAAAAACCTGTTTGTTTACGCTTTTCAACTAGAGAAAATACATTAATCAACTTGACAATTTTGTCAGAGTCCTGTATTTCAGCTGAAGTGAGTTTTTCTTTGCTCCTGAACAGTTTTCCTGGCAGTTGTTGAAGGTCATGTAAACGTTACATCAGGGACAGTTGAGTAGTTTCTGTTTCATTATGATTTCAAAAGAGTAAACTCAGTTCTTTGGCAATAAATGGCTTTGCACAACCACTAACCAAAGTGGAAAAACATATTTGTGTTATCTTTCATATTCTATGAAAAATGGCCAAAAGATTAAAAGGGTTTGTAAACTTTTGGCCACAACTGTATTTTCTCTAATTATAGCTTATGAGAGAAGATGACTTGTGTCATATGAAAAGCACTATACAAATAAGATTCCCTTTCCCTTTATTCAAAAACTAAAACAAATATTCAAAGCAGATCTTTGTAACTTTTGTAACAAAATTAAATCATTGGTTTAAACCTGGCTCCATCCATATATTTTTTACATATATAATAACATACAATTACTAATTTCTCAGTCATCTAGATTAGATTAGATTACATTAGATTCAACTTTATTGTCATTACACTTGTTCAGAACAATGCAATGAAATGCAGTTTAGCATCTAACCAGAAGTGCAACAGCGCAAGTATCAGATATATTTACATTAACACAGATAAATATACTCTATATGCATATACTGTATAAATGGGACGGTAGGAAAGTTGCTATTGCTGATATTTACAATAATTGAAAATCTACAGCAAAGTTTCAAATTGATATCACTAGATGTTTTTTCCCCCTATTCACCTGCAGTGTCTAACCCTAAATTAAACATATTAACAAAGTTACAGCACTTTTTCAATGCAAAATATGCTTTTTGTTATAGGAAAAAATGATTGAAGTGTAACAAAAAAAAAGGGATCCTTTAAAATAGTATAGATTTCTGTGTTAAATCCAACAATACGTGCCGTGGCCCTAATTGTTGCCAGTGCGGAGACATTCCCATTGGCAACATCAGGGGATTGAGGTTGTATTACACGGGGAAACTGTTTCTTCATATTTCGTAAGTGTGTATGGGTAAACTACAAGTGTGTCAGGTGCAAGATTTTGATCAGAACCTCTTTGATCACCCTGCCAGCTTTTATCAGCCCTGCGCGTTGCTCTCATTGGCAAATAGGACCCAATTATGTCAAGTCGCTAGTTCTTTAACTGTAGCACATTGGCAAAGACTGAACGGAGGAAACTCACTCTTAGGCATCACTTAGAGAAAACAAAGGATTTATTTAGCTGTCAAAAAATACTTGTTAGATTCAGTTACAACTCGTTACACCATATAAAACAGTTGCTGACAGTTTTTCAGTTGTCTATTGCCTTCCGAAACATCCACCTCGAAACCAAAACAATATATTGCATTGAGATTTGTAGATACAGTATGTGGAAAAACTCCAACTCACGAAATTGTGTTTAAAATGTTGTATCAATATCTGTTAGGAAATACAAAAGTTTTGATCCGTAGCCTCCAATATCAAGTGGATTCCGTGTAGTCCGATTGAGCTTCTCCAACCTGGGAAGAGAGACAAAATAAAATTAGTTCTTGTTTCAAAGCATCATCATGTGCAACACAAGACCCACTTTTACCACACAAAACACAGACACTTCTTTGCAAATGTGTAAAAGAAAGCAGAAATGCACGGAAGTTCGGCGAAGAGCGAGTTTCCAGCATACTCGCGGTTGACAAAGGCCTCGACAATGGCAGCTGACACTGGCCCCCTCATATCACAGTGCACTTTCCTCCCATTGTTCCCGCTGAACTTCTCACATGTATTGTCTTACACCATATCCTTAGAACCCGATAAGATGGCCGCCGCGTGTTTTTGTACCTGGGGACACAAGGCTGGGAGTGTCTCAGGGTAACAGCTGCCTATTTCTTCTGCCCCATACAGGAGACTGGAGACCGGAGGGTCTGGGGAACGCCTTATCGTATCCCGTTCACATGCGCCTAAACCCGGGCTACCTGTGCGACCAGCCTGTCCCCCATTACTGCCATACCAGACACTCCCTTCCTCAGCGCCTATTATGGGATTATGTTTCGTCACAAATATACAGGTGTAAAGAGGGGGCAATGCGGAGGCTTACATAAACAGCTGGAGGCACTGGAGACAAACCGAAACTACTGCTGGGAGGATTAGGACCTTAAATGGACCATATGACAAATAGACATTCATTCAACAGGAGTAAAGGTTTGTGAAGGTTCTCAGTCGTACAGGAGTTGTCCATCCTAAAGCAAGTACTTTTAGCACTAAGAGGGGCTTAGAGGTCGACTCCTCCTGCTGGTCCACTGCCTTTATAAACCCACAGCGTGCTCCAGGCCTTCAGTAGCTGATGACGATCTTTGGAGTAACATCGAAATGTCCTACACTTCAACTACAGAGTACAGATGAAGACTGAAGAATTTTTGCCTACGACAGAGCACTAAAGTAACATCATGTGGAATAGCAATTTAAAGGTACACCACGCAACATTTCACCCATGACTAGAATACAATACAAGCATCTATTTTATTACAGATACTGTATATTCAATTGTCAAAAAGTACCTAAAAATGAACAAACAAACATGTCTGTGAGAGGGTCACCTCTCCTAAGACCTGACTTTACTGGGAGCGGGGACGTCTCCAGCTCGTCCCCTTGGAGATGTAGACTAAATGCAGCCAAATTTCAAATCTAAATAGTTAGGTCCTCATCCAAATCCACTCATTTTCTGTGTCTAGCTGGTCATTAGGAGCATGCTTTGTATTGCTATCCAAAATGCTACCTTTAATATACTTTCATTAGGTGAGTTTTTGAGACGCGTCTGATCAAAGTAACCTTTCCCGTACACACTATATCTGTTTATACCTTACAGTAAACAGGAGTATGGTTGGCAGGGGTCCCTGAGCCATCAGCCAAAGCCCCTCCTTAGAAGATGAAGGCAGTCTCTACTCCGTGCTGCAGCAGTACCTCAAGGGCACAGGGCGGCCTGTCGTCTGTGGCAGCTGATCTCACTCACAGCTCCATGCTTCTTTGTGCATCCTGCTCATTGCTCTGCTGACTCTGCACTTTCTACAGGCTACATAAGGCTGATGTCCGCACTGCACGCACAGGGAGTATGGTCCGTCTTTCACTCACACTTTCCAAGCTATTCGGAAGAAAGTGAGAGCACAACATATGCCTGGGACTAGCACAGTCAGCACTCCTTTTAACACCTCATTTAGTTACCACCAAAATACATGATTACTCTTTTTGATAATGCTTAGACACATGATAATCAAGAATTGAAAAAATTGTTCCTCATTATTGTCTACCTGGTTTTGAACAGCATAGCTGACCATAGATGTGAAAAAAATATGGCATCTGTCATAAATTCCGATTGGAGCTGCTCGGTACATGTGGAACTAGCACTACTGCTCTCAATCATCATGCACAGTTATGCAGAAAAATACTGGATGTTCTTGGAAGTGGCCTTCCTCATCCACAAAAGGACTTGATGTCAGAGCACCTCTGGGGGATTGACAAAGGCAGACAGAAATCCCTGGTGTTGCCATAAGTCTGATAAGAGGGTGGAGGAGTTTTATGCCAGACTCTATCCCTGCTAACTACTCCCAGTAGACTGCAGTCACAGCCATTCACTCGGTATGAGGAGCCACTGATGTAGCTGCTGATGTGCTCAAAATTACACTCCATTCAATTCTATCAGGAGTCAAAGTTACTGAAGGCAATGGGCAGAAATATGCATCTTCAAATGCACAAATTCTGACAAGGGTTGCTCGGTGTTGCACTATTCATTTACATGATATCATTTTGGACTCTGGCATGAAATGTAGTGCTTGATACTGAATAGAGGCTGGGGGCAACAAGAAGACATGTACACATCTGCACAGACTTCACAGAGGACTGACTGACAGGCACACTCAAACAGCGCACAAGATCGGAAGAGCGTCG
>OMNZ01020889.1:0-13171 GCA_900303255.1 Lesueurigobius sanzi | reverse complement strand
GTGTGCTCTTCCGATCTTGATATCATTTTGGACTCTGGCATGAAATGTAGTGCTTGATACTGAATAGAGGCTGGGGGCAACAAGAAGACATGTACACATCTGCACAGACTTCACAGAGGACTGACTGACAGGCACACTCAAACAGCGCACAGCCCTTCACCATGCTGTCTGTCTCCCTATCTGTCTCTGCCCATGCTTCTCAACCCAGAGGAGACACATATTTTTTCATCTGTCAGTATGGATGGAAACAGACATGTTCAAAACATACAACAATGGCCTTGCCTGCACACTGGAGCCTCTATGTTTTGTATGCTTGAAGCACTGCATTATCTCCTAAGTGTCTCACAACCTCAGTATAGTAAATAATGGATGTAGTGCTTCCTTCTAAAAACCCCTCTTTCACTTGAGGGAACAGTCATGGTTTACCTGTATAAATGCCCTTTCTGTGTCTTTGGAGAAATGGATAGCACTAAAGGATGTGGGTCAGACGATTTCATTAGCACAGCATTTCTCTCAGTGTCTCCTTCAATCAACCGTTTGACAGAAGCAATGTCACTCAAAATGCCTTACAGACACTTGCATATAGTGCTGGAAGAGACAAAGGCATGGAGAGTGCTGATCCATAGCAGGGAACTGATGAAATATTGCCCATAACAAGAGTGCAGAAACCAAAATGCTTCAAAAGAGTCACCTCTGAGATCAGCTGGATGAGATCCTCTCTGCCTTTGGCCTATAGTCTCCAGTCTTCACTCCGCCATCTGTTTGGATCTGAAGAGGTCACCCTTCAACCTAAAAAAAAGGAAACATGGTCCAGAATTAGTCAAGACCATATTGCACCGTTAAAAAAACTCTTATGTTGCCCTCCCCCATTCATTTTAAAGGTACACTGAAAGAGTTTCAGCCACTGTGAATTATTTACTTGATTCTCCATTGGGCCTTTAACCCTTCAGCAAATGCACAGGAGACGGGTTAAAAATACACTCCCCTCGCATCTTTGCTTGTGTGTGCTGTGTGGCTCTAAAATATAAAACAGTAACCTATATAACCCATGACACATAAAATATCTTCAAGTCCCCTCTCTCTCTGTGTGTCCAACTCACTCTTGCCTCGCTCATCCACGAACACACACACACTCCACTCATCAGTGCATCATTATATGGCTACTTCCTGAGTGAGAATCCAGGCCAATCCCAGATGGGATTATTATAACACAGCTTGATCTGTGCAGTAGGTACGAGTGTGACTGTGGCACTGTGAGTGTGTCAAAGTGTAAAAGTGGGCTCCTGATTGTTCGGAAAGAAACCAACTACAGCCTCTACTTGTGGTTTTTCAGACTATAGAGGGACAAATATTGTTGGACAGACAGTGTCAAATCAAAACCCAAAAAGTGTTTTCTGAGACTGTTATAGACTTGTACAAACTGCAGTTGTGGCCATATCAGTTCAGTTAGGTTTATTCTGATGCAATATTTTATTCTCCATTTCATACATATCACATCCTGCCCAATCGAACTAGAGTTTATTTTTGTCTTATTTAGTGTGCATAACAGATGCTTGTATAGTTTATTTAGAGAGATGCTAAGAGACACTGCTATTTTTTATTATTATTTTTATTATCATTATTACTGTTACCTGTTTTACAAACTTATTTTCTTCTTTGATGGCACATCTTCCTGACTGTTTGCACCCCCCTGCGTGATCCTGTCCTAAGAGCTGTTGTGACAAGTAAATTTCTCCATTCTGAGATCAATAAAGAACTATCTTATCTTATCTTATGTTATTCATAGTGTAGTGAAACATATAAATCTAAATGCTCAGACATTTCCTGAGATACAGATAATCATTCATGCTTTTACACTTTACACAAGGTTTTGTTGCCAATAGTGTTATACCTCTCTAACAATACCGACTCGTGAATATTTATATTACTGATATGTGGCCCCTTCTGGATGTGCACAAACACATGAGGCTGGTTGCTGGTTGGCCATGTTGCCGAGGCACGTCCCTGGCACGCAGTGGTGTTGTCATGGATACCCCCAGACACATCCGCCATCCCGTAAGTGGGGGGATGCTGAGAGCTTTAGTGGGGCTGGCGCCTTAGTCTTCCCTCCTCCCCAAAACGCTCAACACCAGCCGTCCTCTGTCCCTTCCCCCCAAAAACAGTCTGTCTCATTCTCACTCAGTTCTATAGCTAAAAAACACTGCTCTTAATAATAATGTGGCCAACTCGATAGCTTGGTATGTGCCTGGGCCTCGCGTTCTGTAATGGGCTGCTAACTCCACAATTGAAGACTGTTCATCATTTTGGGGACACAATATAAATTAGATTTAAGTTAGGGAGGGATGGGCAACATGAACTCCTCACTTGTAAACTTTCTCAATAACACTATTCTTTTCATCATACAGCTACATGTATGTTAACTTGCTGTAGTTTCAATCTAAAAACTTATGTCGTCCACGGAAATAAGGATACATGAACAAGGAGCTTTTTTTTAGTCAAAATAGTGGACTACCGTATTTTCTGGACTTTTTCTCATAGTTTGGCTGGTCCTGTGACTTATACTCAGGTGCGACTTATATATTAAAAATGAAACTTCACATGTTTGTTTATTTTTCGCACTGTTCTTTAAGCTATAGTTATCTGAATAACTGTTAATATGTTTGCACATTGCACCAGACACCTTTTCAGTTCATTGCTTATGCTTCGTGTAGCTGAATAACCATCAATGTGCTACGTTAGCATACCGTACACCTAATCAGCCTGTTCTCTATTGTTTATTGTCTATTGTTATTATTATAACGTGCCTTACAAGATGAAATGTCTGTTATTGATCTCGGATTTTGTAAAATAAATTTTCCCCCAAAAATGCGACTTATAGTCCAGTGCAACTTATACTGCATACTGTATGTTTTTTTCTTCTTTATTATGCATTTTTTGGCTGGTGCGAAAATACGGTAATCTTTCATACAAAAATAAACATTGTTATAATGCTATACTTTCCATCTGATAAAATGATGGTTCTACCATCGCTCCAATAAAGATAGAAAGAAAGACAGAAAAGGGACCTGATTGTGTTTTAGTCTGTTTTAATTCCTGTTGATCTTTACATAATCCAAAACATGGGTCATACATTCATATTCAAGCTCTATTTAATTTCTATTTTTGACTCGATTCCACTTTTTTTCATATCAACATCAAATAAACCTTTTACTAATATGGTTCATGATGACTTTAATATTTATCTATTTTTTTTCTTTAAACAGAATATGAATGCTTTCCACAAACAAAAAATCTATATTAGTCTTCTAAACTTCAAGGCGCGTGGTGTGACTGCCACAGAACCACCTGCTCTGGAGTTTAGCCTGATGATAATAAAAGCCCCATGACGATAACTGATATAAACCGATTTTGATGAGATTTCAACTAATTTCACAGACCTATTGAACTCTGACCCACCTAAACTTGATTGTTTATGTACAAAAAATTCCAATATTGAACACAGCTATCCGATATCACGCGCAGCCCCAGAGACGGAGCACGCGGCACTAAATGAAATAGATGTCAACCGGCGGAAGCTAATGATGCTACGTGCATTAGAGTGTGTGGCATAGCCTTGGGACTACGGTTCGTTCATCCTGGTCTGATCCTTTTCATTAGCCACTATCAATAATTCAAGGCGGCACTTGCTTTAATGGTTAGATGTGCGCAGATGTTAAATCGGCACACTTCACTAAATAGCGCTGGCTTCCCTGGCCCCGATCCCAGCGCACCGAGGCTGTGTAAACGCCGTGCATTCGACACCGTCAGCACCTGGGAGCTTTTAAAGGTAAAACGGCCCATCAGAGGGACACTGTTTTGCTCCGGCAGGAAGTGATATAACTCCCTGATTTAGTGGCGGGGCAATTTATTATTCCCCCACAAAAGTCTTTTTTACAGCCGATTGTGTTATGTTTGCTGTAAAAAAAAAAATACAGGGAGGAAGAAATGAAGGGGTTAAAGCTTTATGACGTGCCCGTGTGCTCCCTTTGGCTTTTCTCTTTCATATTCTTCACTATAAGGCAGAGCTGGCTGGACGCACATATGCTCAGGGGGAGAAAAAAATCCTCTCTGATTGGAGGGCTAATTTGAAGTGTCAATTATTCTTATGCAAATGAAGGTACAGTTTCTCACATCTGAAATAAGCAAAGAGGCGCAGATGGGAGTGTGCCGAAATCAAGCAAGAAGACATACAACGCACCGGACCCCCCCCCACACACACATCCCCTCCCCTCCACCGGCGGCAGCTCATCATCTTCACCTCTTAGGGAGCAGAGCTGACACAAAGACAGCCGCTATAATGGGACCGGGTTATTTGCATGCACATTATGCACGAATGTCCGCACTCCACACACACACACACACACACACACACGCACACACACGCACACACACACACGCATGCCGCAAAGATCATAAATTGAAAACACAAAGCCCAAACTGCCACAAAGGTAAAAGAAGTGCAAGTCAGCGGCCCCAACTGCTCAACAATAAAAAGCGCGGGTCCCGTGTTGTAAGGTGAATAATACGTTGATGATGTGTAAACAGGCAACAACGCAGCGATGTGAGTGAACAAAGCAGCTGATTGTAGATATTGTTGTTGATTGTAGAAATTCTTGAATGCAAATCTGTAACGAAACAACCAAGTAGCCTTATCAGAGCCTCAAATATACTAGTTCCTGGATAATGCAGACCGTAAGAGAGAAAACACTTTTATCATTGTGGGTCACATGCCATCTCTGAAGTGTGGCTATAGCCTTGACTCTTTTGCAGCTGTATGCCTTGAGTTGCTTATCAATAGGACGCACGACTGAGATTAGGTTCCCCCTCTTCAAGTGGACGCATTGGCAGAATTGAAGGATCAGACTAGCATAATGTCTTGGGTTCATGTCTCTGGGTCCCATACTGGCGGTAATGAACTTCTCCTCCATCACTTGTCTCTCAGAATGCCTAGTTATTTTCATCAAAACAGTTTTATTTTTGGATAACCCACGAAATGAAACCTAAATATCACTCAACATCCTGACCGAGAGTGAAAAACACTCTTCAAACTCCAAAACGAGATGTTGCCTGACGCACTTAGCTGATGCAGTTTCCAAAAAAAAAAAAAAAAGAAAAACTCTCAGGCCAAAGCCGGATCAAACATCATGCACTGGCGTCCAGTTACACCGCCACAAAGACTTACATTCAGCGACTGTACGACACACCAGCTTTCACCTCAAAGAGCAGAGAGGGAGTGTGATTCAGGTACAGGCGGGGACAGACGGGAGTGTAGCGATATCTTAGACGATAATGTGTCGGACAGATTAGATGGGATCAGTCTGCAAATGTTTGTTTTCGACTGCCGGCTTCCTCGGGGTCCGCGCGCATATCATGGACATGGTCTTTGGCCCGTCCCTGTCTTTAGAATGGACTGTTGGTTGGATGGGCTCCCACGGCGAATTAAGAGATGGGCTGCAACAAACTTTATAATGTTGCAAAACCTTGGATACTTAGAATGTTAGGATTAGACATGAGCTTGGACTTGCTGTCTGACTCTGAACTACAGCTTAAAGAACAGGACTAGACAATGGCTAGGTTTGACTTTCAGACTGAATACTGAAGGAAACTATTGGGCAACAGGGACATGGAAAAGCTAACTGATACAAAACCTGGTGGATTCCTCTGCAATGACAGTGGTTTGAAGGTTTTGGATCTGAAAGCTGTCTAAATTCCAGTAAGGTGTCAAACAATGACATTACTGCCGGGAAACGGATAGGAGCGGAATCCAGGAAGTCATGAAAAGTACCCAACTAACTCACATGGGAGCCATCACGCTGAGAGATATTAATTGACGAGCAAATGAAACAGACTTTTTATACAAGCCTTAACTACATTGGGATTTTCGCCCCCGACACACTGATGGGGTCCTTCGGATATCATATACCCAACTTATGGCAAATGCCCCTTCAAAGCGGACAATCTGCTGATCCACATTGCTATAAAAGACAGCTTCTGTCTGCTAAAGAACCTGCTTCCACCCGGGCAATTTGTATTTATTTTGCACTGGTTCAGTGGTTTCGGAGAATTAGTATGCAGTCAGGGATGGGAGGGCTTGTCAAGATCAGGACTAAAATCTCCCCCCTCCCACCGAGCGGATCTACATTCATGAACAAGGTTGACAAGGCTGACTTGTGTAAAGACAAGGAGCAAATAAAACGCCGGAGAACAACTTGGGATATTTCTTCTTTTTGTGAGTCTTGCCTGTCTCTTGCCCTCTCATTTCCTTGCCAATACCCCCCCCCCCACCCCCAAAAAAAAGAAGAAAACTACAAATCCAAAGTACTAAGGTCGCTTCTTTTTGGAGGGATGTTCTGCCGGACCATAGAGCGAATAAACACGGACGTTGAGAGAAAGCGATCTGGGGCCCTTCTCTGGCTGCGGCTAACCCTCTCCTGGGAAACGCGCAGCCCGTACAATGGATAGAGGAGGCCTTTTGTTGAGTCTCTGGGAGCTGCAGGGCTAGCTCTGGATCAAACAGGGCTATGTGTGTGTGTATGTGTGTGTGTGTGTGTGTGTGTCTATTCTACTGGCGCGCTGACATATGAGAGTGCCGACTGCTTTACACAATCACACACTTTCTTCAGCGCCCTAAACTTGGTGTGACTAAGTAAACTTCTTTACCCTTTTGCTCTGTTTACCCAGGGCAAGGGAGATGAATTTGAAATAGCCAGGAGAGGAGACGAAAGTAAAGAAAATGTTTACTGTCAAGGGAAGTTTTCTTTTTTTTTGTACAATACAAATCATAGTTCAAAGATTGGTTGCAGTTTTAGGCCAGGGCATGTTGATATGGCTGAGAAGAAGCACTGGTGATATACAATTACACAGGCACATTGTCCTAAAATGATGTAAATAGAAACCCAGAAAGACTAATATTTGATGTAAGGTTTACGAAGACATGATAAGTGTGAGAGCAGCTAAAACAGTTCTCAAATCATACATGTACTGTGGTATTCGGGCTGCTTCAGGTGGTATTCAAGGTCGCAAACCATACGATTATAGACTCATTTTAATTTAGTTTTATTATGTGTTTTTGTAATGCATTTAGTTTGGGTGTTTTTTTTGGTTTGAACATAGTTAAATCAAGTTTAGACAGATATTTGTCCAATTTAACGCTATTCCAGACCCTTTTAGACACAGTTTAGTCCTGTGCTGACCTGGTGGTTCTTGGAAGGTTAAACATTTCATGAGGTGGAAGGGGACAAACAAAACTTTAAAGGTACACTGCATAGCATTTTGAATTATCCTGTTGCCAGCAATACAAAACATAATGACCGGCTAGGCACAGTAAATACTACTTTTTGCAGTGGGTAATCAAAGAATGGATTTGGATGAGGACCTAACCTATTTGAATCTCATATTTGGCTGCTTTTAGTCGACATCTCCATGGAGCCGAGCTGGAGACGTCCCCCTTCCCAGTAAAGTTACAGCCAGGCCTTGACACAAAGACACATGTTTGTTTGTTTCATTTTATAGGTATTTCTCAATGATAAAAACTCATCTGGAATGAAATAAATGCTTGTATTTTATTCTATTTGTTGGATGAAATGTTACGCAGTGTACCTTTAAGTATGTGATCTAGGCTGATAATTCACAAAGTACTTGTATGTGTGATGTTTTTTGCATGAGAATCTTGTTAATGGCATAGTATTTGAGGCATTGCCAACCATCATAACTCCAATAAAACACGCACCTGGACTCCATACAGTTCCCAAAAGTCACATGCATGCCAATAAGGTACAATGGATGCCACAGACACAAGAATTGCACACATTTTTGTCCTTCCCAGAATGCACCTTAACACATGATTTTCTATTCTGGCCAGTGCCTTGCTCCTGGCCTGCCGCCCCTTGTGTGAGATCTATGGGAATTGTGCTCAGTAAAATGAACTCACACCGTCTGACCCTATTCATCGGCGGGACCACACGTTCCCTCTTCCCATGTCCCCGCGATTTCCCACACACCCCCTTCTCTGTCTCTCCCCAAAAACCCGCCACCGCTCCCCTCGGGCCCCCTCTCCAGAACCCCTTCCACGAGTCTATGCCGTGCTTTCAACTCCAATTTTGGCTACAATGAAGTTGTTCTGGCTGACAGTTTGGCCAGTAGAATAAGTGTTGTTTGAGGCTCCTGTGTGGCCCGGCGGTGGACTCATTCTCCCCGCGTGGCTCAGTTACCAAGAGGCCGGTCCACCTTCCCTCAGCTCCCACCCTGACTCCAGCAATTAGTCTCAATGCTCGGCCAGCTTCACCTGCAGTCTCCTTGGCCCAAATGACTCACTAACAAATGCAATATGGAAGTAAAAGCTTCAACGAGAGTTCAAGGAAAGAAAGAAAATAAAAACATTTCCAGACCAGTTTCGTGTGTTTAGTCTTGTTCTTTGAGAATAATTTGTCCAATGTCCAGAAAAGAATAAGTCATAAAAAGTGCTCTGTTGGAGTGCTTTCATGTTTGTTATTCCCTTTCAGATCTGAACCACTTCTGCCACATCTGTTATGGTGAAGTGGACCATAACCTGATTGGCCTGGTTTACTGACTCACTGTATCTTTTAGGATGTGTCAGAAAACATCCAGTATTGGGGTCAACGGGAAAGACAATGCCTGAAGCTCTTTTGCCTTTGTCACTTCTTGTACACATCAGCCAACCTTTCCTCCACCTACTTCCTTAATCCCATAAAACAAGGCCTCGTATTCGGCAAATATTGCATTGGTGTAGATTTAGAGTAGAGTGTTCGTCTCTACTCTTGCTACCACAAACAAAAACATACATTTTGTAACTGGTAGTTCAAAAATATAGCCAATACATCATGGTAGATAAAGCATGTTAAGCACAGGCAGGACATGAGAAAGTGGCTGTGAGAGGCCCTGTTGTGGGGACCATATGTTGGCGTTGTATATCAGTCAGCTCACCCTGAGCGCTCTGCCGGACCACCATAACTTAGTTTGTCTTCAGCACAAAGTTTGGTCCAAGCTTGGCTGGCTTCATTAGAAAGCTATTCTCTGGAGCCAATGAAGCTCAACAGACCTCCAACAAAGGAGCTAATCACACCCACTACTGCTGTGCCCATGCCCCTCTTCCCATCTCTCTCCATGTTACACAAACATTTATATCTAAAATATATGCAACAATGCACCCATATTCATTGCAACTCTTATTATATATACATATTCGTTAAGCTGTAAAAAGGTGACCATTGTGAGCCATAAAACCTATACTGTAAACTGGACACTGGTCTATGCCAAATCAATCTGGAAATCAATCTACTCTATTGAAGCAGAAAATATGTTATTGTGACTGAAAGGAAGAAAATACATAATAATAAAAATATTGTGCTCATTAGTCATTGAATCTTAGTTAAAAGGTAACTTGTTATAGCAGTGACTGGACTTGTCAAGTCCTCACCTGATGGACACATTCTGGCTCAGGTCTCGGTGTAGTGTGGACGGAGGCGACAGATGCTACATTCTGTTTGTGTGTGGATCTGAGTGCATGTGTGAGCAAAGGATGCAGCGCAGCAACAATAGCGAGCCCCAGGCTGCTGAATTCTTCAAATGACCTTGAACCTCAGTATTCTCCATTCCCATGGCTGCAGGGACAGAGCTGTCTGTAGGTTTATGCATGTCTGTGAGTTCAGGAGCGGGCAAATACGCCTTTGCACTTTGAGTCTATGAAGGCAAATTTCAGCCAAAATAAAATCCTTAACTATATTTTCATGCAGTGAGGCAGGAATACTGTGTTGAACAACCCACACGTTTTCTTTTTATCCAAATTGTGAGCATCCTTGATGGGCATTGGTTTGCAATTGTATCCTGAATAGTCTTCTGGACACCGGTTTGTCTGGGTCTGGAACCAAAGGCAATGGCACAATTGCTATTCATTGATAAAATGCATTATTTTGGCATCAACTACATACTGAGACTAACTGAGACACTAAACAAAGCTTCTCCACAACACGCTCCCTGCTGAGCACAAATGCTACAGACAATCACCAGCATGGCCGACCTGGACACAACTTAAACACTGTTCCACAGGATGGTCCCACCTGTCCGTCGGACCACCCAGCGGGTTCTGCTCCGGTGGATGATAAGGACTCTGTGGGTTAAGATCGGCAGTGGGGGGTATGGGATAGTCAAGAAGAGCTCAGCGTGTGGCGGTAAAGGCCATGTCACCAGGCCCAGCTTGGACACAAATGTCAACAGCATGACTACCTGAACAAGAAGACCCTGTGAGAGACGATCAAGGGCAGTGGGACAACGTAAACAAAGCAATAAGAATGTAGAGCCAGGCTAAAAGAAGTACTGGGACAATAGTAAGTACATTCTGTGTATTTTAATTTTAATCTTATCTCCTAACATAGTGCCAGCGCCCCGAGACTTTCACCTAAAGAAAGCCTGACCACCAACAAATAATAAACGATCACTGGCTCCACTAAAGAGAAAGAAGAATTCTTTTTTTTTTAATTTTGCATTCACAGTGGGGCTATGAGGAATGTAAAGTAACCTGCATGAATAATCTATAGTATACTGTTTATTGCCCCAAAGCACTTGATAGTGAAGGTTGAATTTTAACCTTTTATTGTGCTAATGTCCAATGAACTTTTCACAGTGGGTAAAATATTCATTTTCAGGTTGTCAGTAAGGTTGCCAAGTGAATAGACAAAGTTTCTTTCATTACATTTCTCACTTGTTCTGCCTTCAAACTGTTGAATAAGGACAGGAAACACTGAGAATATAAGACTTGAATATTCCAATGATAGAAATGCCCAGACAAATACAAAATGCATTGCTACTACTGTATGTAAAACTCCCCTCACTCACAGAATGAATTATAACAAAGCCAGTAAGCATGTCAATTACGATTCTTTTGTGAGATATTTATTCAAATATCACACGCCGTCAACAAACTGCTTCAGAACTAGTGACCTCGAAACCCTTTCACTTTTCAAATAATTACCAAACCCTCGGGAGTTTTTCCACAAACACACGTCAGAATAGCAAAGGCGCGGACCAAGAAAGGCTGCCACTGCTTTTGTTCTTCCTCAACCAATAAACGGTCTCCATAAACTAACTTTGCACATATCCAGTGACTGAAGCTGGCTACATATTGTGGCAAACATAGCAACAGTCCAAAGTCCCAGACCAAGGCTAATCTCTATCTTAAATTCAAAAGGCTGTTTCCTTTTGTGTAGGTTCTCAGTCGTACAGGAGGTGTCCAGATTCTTCAGTCTTCAGTCTTCATCTGTACTCTGTAGGACTAAGATCGAAACGTCCGACACTTCAACTACAGAGTACAAATGAAAACTGAAGAATCTTTGGCTACGACTGTTTCCTATTGTTTTGCTTTTTTGTTTTAGTTTACTTTACAGCTCAGTAATAACATGAAAAGTATTACTAAGAAAATGCTATTGTTGACAGCCCTTTCCAAGTAGCTCGCCAAAGGCTTTCTACATTTCTACATTACGCTTGATGAGTCACATTTTAGATGAATTTTCCTTGTTCTGAGTAAAAAAACTCCAAACATAGCAAAGTATAAAGCAGAAACTACTGTAATTCTCTTTTATTGAGTTGAATGGTCATCTTGTCAGTCCTAGAGGCCTAGTTACATGTGTTTCTTTGAAGTATAAGTAGCTCGCTGCCATTTTTGTTAGGCAAAAGTAGCTCGCAAGGTAAAAAAGGTTGGAGACCCCTGATTTAGAGAAACTAGACACAAAGTGCTCAGGAAGTCAGTACTACAAAAGCAGTTTTTTTGTGGAAGGTGTGTTTGTGGCTTTGGCGTTTGGGGAACAGAAATTTAAGAGAAAAACAAAGAACCAAGGCACTTCTCCTATACTACAATTCTCTATCTACATTTTCAAAAAAGCCTTTACTGTACTGGGCCGACACACTCTTTAAAACGTGTTGCTGGTTTCTTCCATCGGCTCCGACAAAGCCTTTCTCAAAAAGGATGATGATTAAAATGTAAATTTTGTCGACTTAAAGTGAATTCACATTGACATTATTGTATTATTGTAACATCTTTAATCATATTCACAGCTTCATTACTCATTATTCATTATTACTACTGTTTGCAAACCATTTTCTTCTTGATGGCACATTTCCTGACTTTTTGTACCCTCTTGTGTTGTGTAATCCTGTCCTAAGAGCTGTTGTAACAAATACATTTCTCCATTGTGAGATCAATAAAGAACTATCTTATCTTTTCTTATCATGAAGCTTCTCCCACTTGGATTTATATATCATATGAGGCTCTTTCACACCATGTCACTGAAGTTCACATGTTTTGGTAACACTTTATAACAACTACACCTTATTCAGCCTAAACAAATGATGAATTAACACTCAATTCATCAAATAAGTATGACTCGTACTTAGTCACTACAGTAAATGAATGCTTCTTACTTCTAATCAATAGTTCTACAGATGCTTTGGTTGTTCATTATACTTTAATATGTAATTAACTATGAATTAACTATTTAAACCCCCGTTTTTAGATGCTATTCACCTTATTCTGCCCCGCCCACTTTTGTTGTAAAAGCATTTCCTGTTTGTCTTAGCACTTCCTGTGAGCTGAAATTCCATTGTAAATAAGTATGTGTGGCTCAGGTTTAGTTTCAGTGGAAGAACAACATGAAAAAAGTTACCTAAAATTATTATTATTTTTGGCTAATTGTGTGTGAGAAACTCTAAAGAACCAAAGCTGATGGATATATTCACACAGAGGTTTGTTGTAAACGTTACATGTTTCACCAAAAACAAACATCAAAGCCAATATCAGCTCAAGTCAGACCTGCAGTTTCACCAGAAATACAAAATGGCTGCCCCCCATGGCAACTTCCTGAATAAGGTGAATATTAGACCATGATTTAACCATTAAGTAATGATTAGTTCATGTATAAACGATTATAAACTAATACTTCCTTGCATATTTTTTTCTGTGTGTTAATAAATTATTACTTCATAGTTAGTTAAGAATAATCTTAAGTTTACTATTAATTACAAGTCATGCAGTCATTTACTATAGTAGTTACGTAGTTACTAAGGAGTCAGACTTAATTAATGAATAGTTCATGATGAATTGGGTGTTAATTCATCATTTGCT
>OMNZ01020887.1:0-15181 GCA_900303255.1 Lesueurigobius sanzi | reverse complement strand
GCAAGGCGAAATAAGCAATGCTTCAGCCTAGGCCTTTTCGGTCTTGTACAATATGAACATTTGTTATTCTTTTGTGTGTAAAGACCGAAATAAACTAAACTAAACTAAACGTTATGTGTGATTTTGGGAGCTCTCTGATGAGCAGAACAGAAATAAATGATGAACAAAAATTGTGACACTCTGGAGATTTATCTGATATCTCCGTTTCTAGAGTAAAAATAGTGATTTTGAGGAAAACAGCCTCTTTTTATCTTAACTTTTCTCCGGAACCGAGGCACGTAGAAATAAACCTGACAGGTCTGTTAGATCTGTCAGGTCGTGTCAGGCCAACAGCGGATATAAGACGTCACATCCTACATCATGTGACACTTCTGAAGAAGGAAGCAGTACGACTTTCGAAACATGTTAAGGTAATTGAACAACACATCGCTTACCTTATTGTCTGATATAGAAGAAACTTAAAACAGTAAAGTAACAAAAAGACAAGATGAACGCCATTCAGAAAAAAGAAAAAGAAAAAAAAAGCTAGTACTGTAAAACTGTGGTTCTCAAACTGTGGTACTTGGGCTTCATCAGGTCATCTGCAATTTTAGACTTTATCCATTTTGATTAGAGATCGTTTCATTTATGCCTTGCTAATGCAGTTCATTTTATTATATTCATTCGGGTGTTTTTCTGTTTTAGACTCGATATAGTCCAATTTAGGGCTATTTAAACCCTTTTAAGGCCGGATTTAGTTATGATATGATCTTAATCTGAGCCTGGTGGTACTTGGAAGGTTAAATATTTCTCGACGTGAGTGAGTGACAAGTTGCAGAATCACTGCTGTAGATCAAACATGGGACTCTATCTCTAATTTAGCGACTCTTTGGATTGCTAATAAACGGGTAATTTGCCTGTGATGATTGTGATAGTGCCACATGTGATAAAGTACGAGTTCAAGTGTTTGTGGAGGCTCTCAGTCGTCCAGGAAGTCTTCATCGTAGTGTGGCTTGACTCGTCGACTTTACTGAGTTGACTGAGTTGAGGACATTTCGCTCTTGTGGTCAGGAAATGGGACGTCACAGTTTCTGACTCATTCTATATACTACAACTATCAACTATTTTTTTAATTCTGATTAAATTTTAAGGTTTTTATGAGCAACAAACATTTCCATTTTGTTCTATAAGTGGTTCTAATGTTGCATGTATGCAAAATGCAGATAGAAACTTCTATGGGGACAAAATAATGATGATCAACAATAAATTCTTTGGGAGCTCACCATTTGTATGCAACTCCTAGCTCTTGCACACGGCTTAGTTTTTCTTGGATGTGCATGTCTGCTCGATCCCAATTTTTGTTTGTAAAATAACAACGAAAGCCTGATTTGTTGATATTCGACATTGTTTTGACTTCATTTGGAGCTGATATGGGCAAAAGCAACACATGATGATGCCAGGACTGTATCTTTAGAGCATATGTTGATACTGTGTAATGTATATGGTATTGTTTTTTACAGGAATGTCACTGTGGGGCGTGAAATGTGTATACAGTATATTGTATATTATGTACACAGTAGGGGGCAGCAGAGGAAGGGATTCCACTTATAATACAAATTACCATCATTTGTCTAATTTCCAGCAGTCCTACACTGTGCTCTACTCCTCACTACTGGGCACAGTTACTTTTTCGTGATTTATTTCCATGCCTACAGCCACAATAAAGCTATCACCAACACTCAGACCAACAAGCACCAGCACTCTCTCTCTCAGCTCCCTGGGGTTAGAACCCTGGCAAAGAATTCTTTAGTACCCGATTCCTGTAAAATGGGCAAATGTAAACGCTTGTATAGTGTGTTGAGCTGAGTAAGAAAATGGAGCTTTAGCCTCTAAACTAGACCAGATAAAAGATCCCAGGTCCTCATCCCGAGATTTGACCTCAAGATTGGTCTCGAGTGCCGCAAAAAGCATTGGGCTGAATTTTATTGAGCTCCGTTTCAGCAAAAGTGTAACAAAAAGCAGCTTTGTGGCACATTTATTGTCATGCATCACAATATCTCCCTGTGTAATCCGCCAACTCATTACAATTTGAATCTGATTCGGCCCTAAAGCTCCGGTGTGATCTGCGCTTCAAACACTGTTGGTATTAATTTAAGCCAGCCCTTCCACTTTATGGCTACATGAGTGCACTAATTTGCCTTTGTGATGTTAATGTGTGCCACTGTCTCTCTTTGTGGCTTGTATCCAGTATCACAGCAGCTTGGCCGCGCTCAATGGACTAGAGGCCCATCTGAGGAGCGTCACCCCGGGACCCCCAGGCGCTCAGGGACCCTATGTCTTTGCCCACTTCGACTGCATTCAGAGCACGCTGACATGTAAAGACCACATAATACCCACCTCAGCTGGTCTCTTCTTCATCTTTGCTTTGTATCTTTTTTTCTAATCCTCTCTGATGACTTAATCTTTTTCAGTTTCAAAGCTGTCACTTTTCTGCTAGAGTGAGTATTTACTTTGGAGGGCAGGGGGTGTTTGTTGCATCCTAATTACCTTACACTTATGGTCCTATTGAGTATATAGGTTTTTTTTTTTACAATGTTTAGAACGCATAAGACAAGGTGAGAAAAATAACCACGCTCAAACCAAAAGGTAGGACAAAATGACAACATCACGCTGCATATGATCCCAAGCCTTCAAAACCTTCTGGTGTGAGATGATTTGAAAAGTGAAGACTTACAATATTTTTTGTTAAGTCATTTTATTAACACCTAAACTTTGGACCCATTTTGGCACATTTCATTGCAAAAATATTGCTTGAGGATCAATGCAAGGAAACCCCCTAAAAGAATATTCAGATATTAATATTGGCAGTACATCAATAGTATCTTGAATTGCCGCATTGAACAACATACATGTGCCAAAAGATAAATAATATATACCGTATTTTCCGGACTATACGTCGCACCAGCCAAAAAATGCATAATGAAGAAGAAAAAACATATATAAGTCGCATTTTTGGGGGGACATTTATTTTACAACATCCGAGACCAAGAACAGACATTTCATCTTGAAAGGCAAGTTCTAATAATAACAATAGAATAAAGAACAACAGGCTGAATAGGTGTACGGTATGCTAACGTAACACACTGATGGTATGTTAACTTAACATATTAATTCATATATAAGTCGCACCTGAGTATAAGTCGCAGGACCAGCCAAACTATGAGAAAAAGTGCGACTTATACTCCGGAAAATACGGTACATGTATGTGCATTTCCTTTTTGCCCAGTGATATCAGAATCAGAATAGAATTTATAGCCATTGTCAATGAAGGTTTCACAGACTAGGAATTTTCTTCGGTGTTCTCGTGCAGCTTGTAATAATGATAAATAATAAACTATGGAAAACAGGGTATAAAAATTATAGAATGCTGTCTAACACAATAATATTAATCCTTAAAATAATAAGTCACTTTTAATTCCTGTGAAAACCTCAGATAGGCACAATGTACAGTGGAGAGTAAATTTGTAGTCTGATGGGATGAAGTACATGGATGAGTGGAATAAAACGTCTCTGGACAGTGTTCTTGTATGCACAGGCTGCGTGTCCAGGTCCTGAACCTCCTGTGTCTTGTATCTCTGTAGCCAACTTGTCTGGTCGACCCGGAGCAGCTCACGAGCGTCCTTTTGTGAGAGCCACTTCACTCCTTCACTCGCATTTCTGTAACACTGAAACTCTGCAGGAGGCTATTATCAGGTCAGTCCAGCAGCGGGGCAGGGGTGATGGGGGGTCTTCGGCACGGATATTGGGGGCAGGGACGGTGGATGTTGGGGGTTTATCCAGTATGTGACAGCCTGCACATGTCTACTGCCTCTGTGCATAATGAAGGAAACTTACCAAAGTACCGCAGCTTAGACGATGTTTTTTACTCCTTTTTATTCAAATAGTTGTAACTTATTAGCATAAAAAAACAACCTTTTGTTCCTGCTCTTAAATCTAATGGGTAAAATGTACCTATTTTACCCAACACTTATACACAACACTGTTTTAAATTGTTCTCTTGCTGATACACTTCTGAAAGCCTGTGTGATGATGCTCTTCACAAAGTATAAGCTTCCCAACTACTGCTGCCGATGGATCTATTTTTCCGATGAACGATGACGGAGCGGTGTTATTGTGTGCAGGAGCGCGAGTGCCGCCGTGTACGGGACCCGCAGTGTGGCGCAGGAGACCTTTTTCCTCCAACATGGCGGATCAGTGAGAAACTCTGGCATCCCGAACCACCAGGACAGTGCCTTCTGTCTGCCCACCAAGGCCCGCCACAGACTGCTCAAGCACGGGGTCAACTTGCTTTAATGGGACTCTGTTCAAGGTTATGCATTGTATTGTATGTAAATAGTCATGAAATATTTATATTTGTAATCTATATACCTGTACAACATTGTATGAAAATATGATCATTTTACATTGAATTTAGTGGTTTTAGTTTATGACTCCAAGTTTGAATATGCACAGTGTTGGGTAGTAACACAATACAGAATGTATTTAGCGTCCTTATTTTGACCCTTTTATTTGAGGTTATTTAGAATACAGTTGCTTTCCTAAATTCAAAGGAATACATTTTTATCCACAATCATTAAACTTTAGCTTCATATTGTATGGTATTAAGAGAGAAAAGATCAAAACGACCAGGCAAAGGTTTAGTGTCTGCTGTGCTCCAGGTGCATTTATGTGTATACTATACATACAAATACATTTTAAGATAAGTATTCAGTATTCTGTAACTAAATATAATTTCAAAGTATTCTTCCCCAACACTGAATATGCATTATGCCTGTCCAATGCAAGTGCACATATCAAAAGAACATATTGCAAGCCTGTAGACTGATGTTGGTGTATTTATGGGTGTTTCATAGGCACGGGTAACTTAGTCTACTCATTTGCTGACAAAGCTTTTTGGATAAAGAGCGTCCTACTCTTCTACTACACAGTACAGATTTACTGGTAACTGGTAACTTAAGTTACCTGATTCTTTGCCTGCGACAGGTAACTTAAGTTAACAACAAAAGGCAAACTTTATAGAATAATGTATTCATGAGTATGTGTCATTACATGTAATAATTCTCACATATAGTCCTATTTATTTCATGTGGAGTTTAGAAAAGGTATTTATAATCTGTAAGCTGATGTTTATGTCTAAGTTTATAACCGGTTTAGGTTGTAGACAGAGCCAGTGTTTGATACTTTTTTGTATGTGAACAAATGCACTTCTTACAAATATCTTTGTGATGATAGTGATAATCTGCATCTGTGAGATTATTATACTGTATGTGCCTTTATTAAATGAATTCACTACCCTCTTAAACATACGCGCTAACTGTTTCTTCCGTCTAAACTTGCAGTCCTCAGTGGCACCACTCATGACCCTCACCTCTCCCGAGGCCTCGTGCTTCAAATGGAGCGTGCCACATTCTTGCAATATCTCATTTTTCACATTACAGTAATTTTTTTTTTAATGCCACATTTGAAAATAGGATCGCCCTTGATGGTCCAAACATAAAGTAATTACAGTCATTAGTCGTAGGTGAATGTGAATAGAGGAGCCCGAGGCTCTTCAGGGCGCCTCATTATGCAAGCGCATTTTAAAGTCAGCAGCGGGGGGCAAATGGGTGGTTAGGGGTACGGACACAAAGAGGGGCAGGGTCAGGATTCAAATTCTAAGTGGGAAGATGTACCATTGTCGCGGGGCTTATATACAAGGCCTGAGGTGCGTGGATAAGGAGTTGGCACGCAGGAGTTGACGAGCACCGTCCACTATTTGGCAGTTATCATGAAGCCCGCACGAACATGGATTGTATTTTTTCTCGTCACTGTTTTCACAAGTGACACATGTGTGTACGGTCGAGTCCTGTCACGTAGGACTACAGTGGAATATGACGAACGCGTGCCTTTACGCGCGGACTTATTGAAGCGTTGGAAACGTGGGATCGCAGATGCGCACCGGGAGCGTTGCGCGGAGCTCACAGCGCCTTGGATTGAACACATGGAAACGCCCCAGGGCGACTCTACACTGCTGCCGCTGCGAGTACGGCCCTTTGTACCCGGAGTCTCGCATGGATCAATTTTCCCGGGAAAGTCCCTGTTCAGTTTTGTGCGCAGGGTTTATCACTGCTGTCAACAAAAAGTGCACTGCAGAAGCGTCAAAGGAATTCAAGGGAGAGTCAGAGGAGGTAAGCGAAAGTATCACCACACTCCACTGCTATTTTTTTTTGACATTTTATAATGAAAAGGCAATCACTTAGTACCTTAGGGCACAGTGTGAAGGTAGAGCCATTGCATGCTGCTGTACAAGACGGATTGTTGCTCCTAAATATTCAGAGACTTGAGAAACAACAATAGGGTGATTTTGCAGCTGCAGAGAACAAGTTATCTGCATACAAATGAGCCTCAGCTGCATTATGTCCTCTGTAAATGTCCTGCTGACAGATTAGGTCAGCTCTGGAGTCAGAGCATTTTCTTTATAGGCTTTAGTATCTTTGACATTAAAGGATCTTTGACATTCAAAAGTCCCCTGCCTTTCTCTCAATTCCCTTCTTATTCTTTTCAGAGTCCAATGTGGAGTTTCTGCTGTTGAAGGAGATTTCTTCATTGACAGTGACCAGGGCTGAGCTTCACCTGCAGCTTTCCAACCACCAGCATGTTCCCATTCGACCAGTGCTTTCATCACTGGCTAAGCACAATCTTCCCACGAGGTAACCCAACTCAGTTCTACACTCAGTTCAAAGCTTTCTGTGTAAAACATGATTGTAACACCACTTTCCGTTGTAGGTACAGCTCTTCAACACGAGGAGACATCACGGAGATACGAGTGGACTTACATTTCCTGATCAAAACTTTACAAGACGTTGCAGGAGGTGTCGCATCATCTGGACCGAGTCTGGTGAACATGCGGCGTGTGGAAAGACCCCCTAATGACAGCGGTCCAGTCTGGGATGGCACCTCGAGAGGTCTGGATCTGGGACTGTTTTTGGATTGTGGTCTGTCCAGTGAAGTCCATGTCTTACACGCCCCATTCATAGCCCTCTACTACAAATAACATAACAGGACTGGGATACAATCTATCAAATGAAAGCACAAATGGAAAATACATGCACTTTTCAACTTTTATTAATTTATGAATGTATCGTTTTGTAAAATATATATATTATTCTATAAATTGTGATATACAGCGAGTTTATGGAGTCATTTTGCGGTTATTAAAGCATACACTAACCGTTGCTCAAGACAAACTGCAGAGTTGTGACTTCTATCAATAGACCCTATGTTGTCCACTTTGTTCAGCTGTGTTCCCCTTTTGAACAGACTCCTTTAGATTTGAGCTTCTATTTTAAGTTGTGGTTTTTACAGTTGGTACAGAAAGGTAGAGACAACAGCACCTGGACAAACAAAGGCCTGTGCATTTGCTGCAATTCTGCTAAACTTAGTCCAGACTGTATGGACATTACTGGGTTTTGCCGACTGTCCAAGACACAGTTCTCAAAAGCCTTTACTGAACCAACTTCAGACATAAAAAACAGATACAGCAGGTCACCAATTGGTGGAATAAAAAACTCTTACTGTTGTTGAGCATATAACTTCGCTACTTCAACAGAATTTCAAACAAAAAGCTGTTCTCAGTGGTTCAGAAGCCGACAGACCCAGGTGGTCACAAATAATTGGCAATTTTTCCAATTTGTTTTGCATAATGACCAACTATTACGATAATGTGCAACTTTGTGGTTAACACTGGCACTGTTGGGAGCAGCTGACAACTTCAACAATGAGATTTTAGTTTAAGCCATTAGAAAGGTCTCAATTTTTCTTCTTTCTTGTTTTTGGAACTGTTCAGAAGATAGAATGTGTTATTTTTTCTGTGGCAATGATCCTCTTATTTCATCACTTTCAATTGGACAGTGGGTAGAACCAATGAAGACTCTTAAAAACAACCAACAAGGGATCTCCAAGCAGTAGCTCTCCTTTTCCTCTCAAAAAGGCTTCCTACATTTTTACATACGATACTTGTGCCACATTTTAGATGCACATCGTCTCTTTTGTTCTGAACATGTTGAACACAGCCTGCATCGAGTCATATACAGTGCAGATTAGGGCTGCACAATATATAGCAAAAAATATTGTATTAGGTGATGCAATATCTGTATCGCAAGAAGCCACAAAATATCGCAAATTCACTAAAGCCTTCCATCCGACTGAGATTTTTACATTTTTTGCCAACACTCTCTAAAACCAAACATGCATGGAACTTACAAATGTGCAGAAGTTCAGTTTTAGTAATAACTTTCCTAATTTAGTTACTTTTCTGGCCTTGGTTCTGATTTAGTGTTTTTGGAGTCTTCTTTTGACACTTTGCTGAAAAAAGATATTGCATGTGTCTGAACTGAATGGAACGGTTTATCTAAGTATCGCAGTTATATCGCATATTGCAAGTTTTTTCAATATGGTGCAGCCCTAGTGCAGATCATGAATGAGTACACCCCCTTTAAAAAGTATTAATATCTCAATGAATACAAAATCAATCTGTAAAATGCTGACAAGACTATGGTGTGAAGTCGTTATATTAACTTACTCTTGTCAACTTTAGAGAAGTTCTCATCGAGATAATAAATTAAAATGTCACTCTTTAAAGGGGGGGTGTACTAATTTAAGCGGTGCACTGTATTGAATAAAAAGCACAACCACTTCTTCTGATAAAATAGCACATTTATTTAAAAAGAGACAGCATTTATCAGAATTTGCCATATTTTGCAGATGCCACATATGAGAAAGTTCAGTCTTGAATACATGTCTCTGTCCACCTGCTGCAGCTGTAACCTGGGAGAACACTGTTGAACTCTGTTTTACACTTTTTCTCTTAATACGATGCTCAAATTGAACTACAACACTCCCATGGTACAGGTCTGTGTGTGGTCTGCATATTCAGGTCAGCAATTCAAATTAGACGGCTCAATCTTTCTCAGCCTGTAAAAAGGAAACATACATGGAGGGCATCGCCGACATCAAAAATGTATTTTATCATAATAACCCAAGGTTGCGGTCATGATACGATGCAACATTTTAAGCCTAACAATAGTTTATCATGGTTTCATGCCCTCCATCGGAAATAAAGTCATTTGATTTTAAGGAAGTCGTGTTGAACACTTAGTAAATTGGTGGTTTCTAAAAGACACATTAGACACATTGTGTAACTAAAAACTATCAAAACAATGAACCGTGGGATGCAAACAGCTCTTTGGTTTTTATGAAAAAACAAAGAAACATTGAGACATCAGCGTCGCTAGATTTGTTTTATATTAGAAGGCAGTAATATTTATAAATGAAAGTCCACCCTAGGAAATTTAACCTTGTCGAATGAATGAGAAGGATTATTTGACAAAAGCAAACAGAAAGAGTGACCTCAAGGCGAGCGGTGGTAAAGCAATGTATTCAATAATTCAAGGCAATATAGACACAAAAATGACAGATTTTTCTTTTCAAAATACATGAGGCAGTGCAAAAAAGGTCACACCAATAAAATATCACGTTTAAAAGTTCAAAACAAAACATACGTAGATCCTGAGGAATAAACTCAAACATACAAATCAAGTGGATCATTAAAAAAAAAAAAAAAAACTCCAGATCAGCCCCATTCATTAAAATGATACAATATAGAATGGAAGATCCCATATATTCAGAATCTAAATTTATTTGACAGTTCATTGCAATTTATTCATATTTTTCCTACGTACCAACAACCACCATTCCTCTTCAAAATAAAGGCCTCGAAAGAATACCACCCCCCCCCCCCAAACTACAAAATAAAAGTGATAATCGCAATCTTAGTTGCACGTCAACAGTGCGAGCATGTACCTTATATACACACGCAGCGGTGTAGCCTCTTTCAAAACAGACAAAACATGGCGACTTTGGTGCTTAATTGCAATTATTTAAAATTAATCTTAATATACATATTTATTTTCTGGCACCATTTTTTTGCACAAGGTAGTCAGGGAGAGAGGTCCGTTGCCTGTTCTCATGTACTGCATGTGTGGGGCAACGGCAATGCTCTGAAGGCTGGAGGAGGGAGTCTGGCAAGACATTTAAGACGCATTAGTGAAACAGGCAAAGTTACAACAGCGTCTTTTGGACCAGAACAAGGCATTAGGAAGAAAAAAAAGGGTAATGGGAGACACGAACAGCAGGGTCCACAACACAGCTCTGCTAATAATGAGAGTAAAGCTGCTTTTCAGTCGCAATACAAGGATATCATTGTCCAAAGGCAGCACATAAAACAAGCGAGGAAGGCAAATGGCTTAACACGTATAATTTCTAAGCATACAATACTGCAAAAGTTTTAGTCGGGTGTGAAAGAAACTTCTAAATGTTATATATCAGCAACAAAAACAAAATTATTAAAGGCCCTGCACTTGATTTTCTTTCCAAGTAGTGGAGCAAAAATAGTTTTTGCCCTTTAGCATATTGAAAAAGCAAACCTTTATGCAAAAAGACCTTTGTGTGCGGTCCATTCAAATCCAATCTAAAGGCATCGTTATTGATTGCGAACTAGCAGGTTGTCTTTTTGCATTACCGTGACAGTATTTCTCCCTGAAATTTGCAAAGCGCTCTTATAAAGTCATCCCTGTGCAAAAAGTGGGATGTTAGAAACGTGTTGGAAAAAGTCCAGGAAACGAGTTTGGACCAAAACTAACAATTTAAAAATGAAGCGCTCCTGCTGTCATTGTAAACACACACACAAAAAGAAATCCAGTTTAGGGCCTTTTCATTTTGGTTGGCTGATTCTATTGACCTTATAGACCCTTTCATTGTTTGTAAACATTCTGGGCTTAGCTGGAGGCAGAAAGCTAGATCCCTATCGATTCCCATTGTGACTGTTGTCATAGTAACGATAAACAAATGTCTAACTGTGTTGTAAATACCAGATAAAACCTTATTTTATTGTCTCAAATGTCATTCCTCTTGTTCTTGCTCCTTAAGCCACAACAGGACAACATTTTTAAGTTGTAGTTTTACACTTATAATCATTAGTTTTAGTTTAATCTTATTTCTCTTGCTCACTTCCTGCCTCCAGCTGATGTCACTGATGATGTCAGCAGCAAAAGGGACTATATTGATCAGATATCATTTTAAGATAGACAAACAGTGCAGCACTCGCTAAATATGCAGATTATCATTTCTGTTGATGCATTATTGTATTGGCTTAATGGAAATTGAATCAATCTTTATTTATAGTTAATGTTGGAGAATCGTGGCCAAAGTTTGACGCTTTCTTAAACCTGCCTAAGACTTTTGCAGAGTACAACAACAAACTTGACGTTGACAAAGGAGAGAAAGAAGGTGAGAGCAGTAAACATACTTTTAGATTGTGCTTTTTGAAGGTGTGAGGCCAGTGTAAGTGAACAGTTAGCACCCATTCTGTATTTCATGTGATCATAAAGGATAATTAAGTTACATATAATATTCAAATCATGGCACATTAATATATAGTTTTAAATAAGGTTCGGTCTATTCATCTACATATTTTCACAAAGTTACAGAAATCTTTAGATCAAAAGCATAGTCCCTGCTAAGTCTATGCAGTGTCAATTTAAACCTCAATTCATCGATTTTTAACTAATATACAGTATTTACCAACCGTTTGTCAAAGTAAACAACTGTGATATAGACATTTGGTTGAGCAGAAAGGCAAATGAAAACAAACAAAAAAGTTCAAGCAGGTATTGAACGAGGAGTGACAAACAGACGCAATGGCACATTAACTTTGCCTCTCACTAAACGCGTTCATCAATGTCTGTAGAAGGGGAAAATAAATCAAAGACGAACAGGAAAAGCCCTGGATCGGTATTTCGTGAAACAAATGACTATGTCGATAACACATTTTGACAAGTCTTAGGGTAAAGGGACGTTTGGTAGAGGTGTTCGATGACCGTAAATATGACTTGCCTGTATGTCGGGCTGCACAATACATCGCCAACTTATTGCTATAGCGAAACTAGGAGACGCAATATCCATATCGCAAAGAGGCCACTAGCCAGGTTGCATGTAGCCTAACTTGCGAAATCGCGAAGGTCTTCCATCGGACGCCAAACATAACCTAAAAGAAAAATGCATGGTAACAAGTTGTGATTTTTTTTATAATTCATTGGAGTGAATTTCTCCACATTGAAAAAAAAGTCACATTTTGTCTTATTCTATTTTGTTTTGACAAATACAAATCAATTATTATAAGATATTGTGCAGCCCTACCCATTTAGATAGCTTACAGTAGCATTGAAAAGGTGTCAAAGATGTGCTACAGTAGACTATCCGAACTGGAAAAATCATATTTAAGGGTATTAAACCATAGTCGTTGAAGAGCAGCCGTCTTCTCACAAATTCAACTAGACCAGGGGTTTACTACCAACATCAAAAGGAGCCACTTCAGCCCGTTTCAAACCAAATCAAAGTCGTAAAGAGCTGCAATAGTATTTTTATACACAAAAAAAACAATACCCATCATTCTTGATATAATTTAGTTTGTGAATTAAGTTACAAATTTGTCGCTGCTTCTATTCTTGTTCAATTTATATATTTTTTTTATATTTTAGCAGCTCATTTCTCATAAATACCATTTGTGGGTTTAATTTTAATTTCATCAAAGCCCAAATAAGTGGCACCAGAGGCTTTGAATGTAGCTCTTGAGATAGTGGTTGCCCACCCCTGAACTAGACCCTTAGAAGCACTCACCGTCATCGTTTTTTTTTTTGGAAGTATGGAAGGTAGATTTTTTAAAGATTCAATAACAAATAAACTCAATTAGACAGAACAGAGGAAGCCCCTTAGAACAAAAACTGTATTCCTGCTTACTGCTTGGTATCTCATCTTTCCTTAGCAGCGTCTTCTGAGTTCAACTTTACTTTGTCGACTAGATGCTGAGCGGGAGTGTTGATCCGGCTGGAGTTTCTCGCTACACTCAGTCCCCCCCCCCAAAAAACAACAAAAAAACAAAACAAAAAAAAAAACAATGCTTTTGTTTAGGCCCAGACAAGTCACTCCTTGGCACCCGCGAGCCGCAGAAACCGACCGGGCAGGTTTTAAAAATCCCACCGAGTTCCGAGTGGAGGAAAAAAATGACTAAGATCGTTCAAGAGGGGTCGGCAGCGGTGGACGCAAAACACACTCACAAGAAGCAAAGCCAACACCTCCCACTTTTCCCCTTTCCAGAGCAGAGTCAGAATCATCTTGCCGTGGCTTTCCAAATAAGATATCGTCCTCCATTGTAATGCTTTGCCTTCTTGTCCCGTGTGTATGCTTTACCTGTGTTGCCAGCTTCGCCCGCCGCGCCCCTCGGTGTCATAGTCTCGTTTGACGACCTCCTACAGCCGACATAGGCAGAACAATGTGGGTATGAAGATGCCGAAAGCCACCAGGATGGGGAACATGAGGCTGCTGTTGTTGTCGTACGGGTTCGGTGTTCGAGGGCCGGACTGGACCCTGGTCTTGGAGGTTGGCGTCACCTTCTTCTTTCCCCCGTCCTCGCCTGGGTCCGTCTCCTCCTCCTCTTCCTCCTCTTCCTCGGGCTTTTCCAGGCCCGGGTGAGGCTGAAGTTTTGGTACGTCTGTGATATTACAGAGAAGAAAAAATGCTATTCTCTGTTTGGTTGGTCAATTGAAACAAAGTTAACTTTAAGAAAACGGTGATCATTGTTTGCCAGGACACTCTTGAAAAAGAGATTTTCAATCCTGGTTAAATAAAGATCAAATAAATAAAATAAAATGTTGAAATTTGAAACAGCCAGCAACAGCGGAGGGCCCTGAGAGAAATGTTGCTTTGAAATATAATTCACACAAGTGTATGTAATTGAACATATAGACCCTTTCGCTGCTTACATCATCAGTGACATCAGCTGGAGGCAGGAAGTGAGCAAGAGAAATAACATTAAACTAAAACTAGCGATTATAAGTGTAAAACTACAACTAACAAATGTGGTCCTGTTGTGGCTTAAGGAGCAAGAACAAGAGGAACGACATTTGAGACGATAAAATAAGGTTTATCTGATATTTACAACAACCGTTAGACATTTGAAGAGTTTGTTTGCAAAAGCAGATATCTCCATTTTGAATTTTTTGCTAAGTTGTTTTAAATGTGTATTACCGTACTCTACAGGTAGCACCAGTAAAGTTAAAGGTGAATTAATTTGATCAATAACAAGTGACTTCATATTTCTGATGCACTAAAATAGATCTGGTCATTAAAATCTCATCTACAAAAAGAGAAAACTACAAGCATATGTTGATTTTTGTCAATGGCACTTATCTGTTTTTGCAAATAAACTCTTCATTTGTTTATAGTTACTATGACAACAGCTACAATGGAAATAGATGGGGATCTAGCTTACCGCCTCCAGCTAAGCCCAGAATGCTTACAAACAATGAAAGGATCTATAAGATACGATACAACAGCTTTATTGACATTTTAATTCAATTTGGATTCACACAGAGGAAAGAGGAACCAAATGTGTTACTCAAGTCCGAATACCATTACTTTCAAATGAAATGAAAAAAAGAGTGAGAAAGCTACTCAAAGAAGTACAATTACTTCAAAAAGTTCCTCCATGTACTTAAATAAATGTACCCGAGTACTACCCATGTCTGGTCAGGGCTGCCAAAAGGAACTCCACACAGACACGGGGAGAACAAACTTGTGCTTGAGTCATTACTATGTAGTGCTATAGCAAACAGTTATACACTTACCCTCTAGTGTCCCCTTCATAACATAGAGAGCACATACTTTTGGGTTGTCATAATATCCCTATAAAAGAAAAAAGTTAAAAGATCCCATCAGTAATGAAGCACAGCCTTGTCTGGAAGCACCATTACATTACCAATACTCGTTTCACATTTACACTCCACTGATCGAGATGGCAATTTAAGTTGATGCAATTAGCAACTACGGCAGTTATTTAGAGAATGTAATATCCTTCTTGTAGCTGTAAATCAAACAAAATATCCTGTCTTTACGCAGTCAGCCAACCTCTACAAACATATATGGTATGGTTCTTGTATTCAATTAGCAGTTCATACATTTCAATTTCTTCCTAAAATGTCATGCTCCTGAATGTGGTTAAAATGAACATTGACAACTGGATCTTTTTTGTTTTGTTTTTAAAACATAG
>OMNZ01020885.1:0-10522 GCA_900303255.1 Lesueurigobius sanzi | reverse complement strand
TGTGACTTATTTTGATCATTCTTGATGTCTGATATTGATTTGTTTTTGTCCATACCGACCTCTGAGACGACTCCTGTTGTGATATTGGGCGTTACAAAAATAAATTGATTGATTGACTTCATCCTGACCTATTGTACATGTTTTTAGTGGTAGGGAAAACCGGAGGAAACCTACGCAGACACAGGGAGAACATGCAAACACAACACAGAAAGGCCCCGCCCTGGCATGGGATCGAACCTGGGACCTTATAGCTGTGAAATACGAGCGCTAACCACTTTGCTACTATGTTGCCTATAGTATAGTATAGTATGGTGCATAGTATAGTTTGTTGTTTTATAAAATATCATGTAAATTGTATTTTTGCTAGTATTAATGAGGACTCTGAGGATAATGACGGCTCACAGTAAACCCGTGAGTAGCTGTGCTTAACCCAAGAGCTCACATTAAATGATGAATTAGCAGATCTGCAAAGGAAGCTCATTCTGACCCCAGTTGTTTTCCCCAGTTGTGCTGCTAATCCAAAACCATAGACCGCTAATTTCTTGTTTAAAAGCTTGTGATCAATAAGATCAAAGGCAGCAGTGAAGGCTAGTAGTGCACTGCCAGTTAGCTGCTGTTTGTCCATATGTCAGGCAGCTCTGTTAGATGGGTCAGGGCAGTGCGGGTGGAATGGCCAGTCCTGTTAGTAATAGCATGGTGACATTCAGAAAGAAGACCATTTACAATAAATAAAAATAATAAGTCTTAATGGATCAGAACAGTATGAAGAAAGAAAGAAAGAAAGAAAAATCAGTGGGTCACCTAATTTTAATATTATCTGTGAAACAATTAAAACTATTTTCTAATTATATTTGGTCATAATTTGTATTTGTCCCAAGTGTTTAGAAGTGTTCCAATATTATTTTGTTTATCCCCCATCATTCATGAAGTGGATCAGGCTTATTGTAATACATTAGTGAGCTTTTTCACAACCAGCATGAAGCATCTGAAAGAAAAAAAAAACAATTTGACATTTTAAAAGGTTTCCCTATAGAGCTGACATTGTGTGTATGTCAGAACTGTGGAGTGGCTTAGGCTGCTGCAGAACACACAGCATTAGCCTATCGAATCGTGATCTGATCTCCATGATGATCTGCTTTTTTGGGAACATCGTCATATCGTGATTCAGTGGTTTTTATGATTAAACCAGAACAAACCAGGAGAAAACTAGGTCTAAACCAGGTCTAAAATCGGACAATAGCACAGACTGAATCTGGCTTAAACCAGGACTAAACCAGAGACTGAAATCAAGGTCTAAACCAGGATTAAACCAGGACTAAACCATGAGGGAAGCATGTCAAAACTCTGGACTGAAACTTAGACTAAAACAGGTCTTAACTAAGACTAAACCACTACAACACCAGGTCTAAACCCAAGAAGAAGCAGATGGCTTTAGCCTTTAAAAGACATTATACAAACGAGTTGTGATTTAAACTAAAGAAAATCGTGATAAGATCTTTTGGCCATATGGCCCAGCCCTACATTAGCCCACACTGATGTGAGACACACATGAGCTAAACATGGATACACAGATGCCCTTCATACACTCCCCCATAATTAGCTCAATTAGCAGTCCTCGCCGTCCCAATTCTCAAGGCTTGGGACAGTGGGAAATATGTTAAACGTATTCCATCTAAACATTTGCCCGCCTCCATAGTCTGCCTGAAAACTGCCAAGAAATTAGTCCCAGAGCCGCAATCAAACCAGTGCTCGGCTGGAGCGAGTAAGTGCAAATCCAACAGCCTTGTCATGTTCTATTTTATACTCCTCCCCTCTCTACATTTAAAGTACACCATGCTTAGATGTCTATGCATTGCCTCATTATCAAGAGCATTCCCATAACTGCATCACAGCTGTCAGTGTGTTGTGTTCATCACTCATCAAGACCTTTCCCCGGTCAACCGTGAGCTCCCAGAGAAGCGGATCAAACCGAACTTCCTTCCTTAGTCGGCCTGACTTTGAAGGGTGGCTTTATGCAGCTCTTTGTTTTAAAGAATAAAGTAGACTTCAAATCATTTTTAAGTGAAGGTGGATTTTGATCAAGTCGACGTTGACAGATTTGTGTCAAAACAGTTGAAACAACAGTGTTAATTAGTGTTAATGCCTCAGCAATTACGGTATTATGTAAGTATGAAAATAAGTTTTTATTCTCTCTCTCTATGATTAGTAGTCTTCATTTGGTTAATATATTGCTTCGGCACCAATGACAGAGAACTAAACACCCTGTGATTTAATTATAATGTATGCCAAACAGAACAGTCAGTGCCATTTTGAAAGAAAGTGCTGACGTTTCACAATTCTATGAAGGGTCGACTCTTAATCAAAACTATGAAAGCTTAAAAAAAAAATTGTAATCACATGCAGAGATTTGTTCAGACACCGACATACTCTTTGTCAGGTGTTATAAGTGCCTTTTGTCAGACCTGAAATCTAATCACTTTCCTCATCATTGGTTAGCCTATTTTACGCACGATCTAAAACAAGAAACCAACGTTTCTGATCCCTGAATGACCAATAGTCTACACCGTTATACATACAAGTGGTCAAATTAATTAACTTTTGGTTAGGTATTAAGGCTTGCAACAATGCCACTCCAGACCCTCTGGAGACAAGCCTATAAGGCACATGGGTTTGTTAATTGAAGTGACATGAGACTTCAAACATTAGGGATGCCCCTGTTGTCCGTTTGCCACTTCCTCCTGGCCCATTGGAGCGCCCTCTATAAAGGCCTGGCTGCACGTGGGTGCGCGCTCTCTGGCTCCTCCTCCGCGCGTTTCCGCTAGCATGCCCGGACTCACCCTGCAGCGGCTGCTGGCTCCTCATCCTCGTCCACACCTTGCACATTTAAGTTTGTTTTGCTATGTTGGTCTTTCTTTTCTTTCTGTTTTGGTTTTTGATACTTTCCTTTTATGTAAATAAACCTTTCATTTGCGCACTTTTTACCCAGCCTGTCTCCACTACTTTTGTTGTAAAAGCATGTCCTGTTTTTATTAGCACTTCCTGTGAGCTGGGATTTCCATTGTTGTCAATGTAAGAGAGTGAAGAAAATAAAATCGGAATGAACAAAAAACTCAAAGGAAATACGTTTGTGTGGCTCAGGTTTAGTTTCAGTGGAATGACGACATAAGAAAAGTGATCTAAAATAACTTTTTAGTGATATTATCACTTACTTTTTGTTGTCAGTCTAATTGGCTAATTGTTTGTGAAGAACTCTCAAGGACCAAAGCTGATGGATATATTTACACAGCAGATTGTTGTAAATATTCCACCAAAAACAAAAATCAAAGCCAATATCAGCTCAAGACAGACCTGCAGTTTGACATAAACACAAGATGGCCCCCCAACTTCCTGAATAAGGTGAATAACAGTTACCTTTTTCCTTTTACCTGTTTCCATTAGTCGTTTTTGTCACCAGATTGCCAATGAATGACAAGCAACGTCTACTTTATACAGTAATAGAAAGAAAGCATTATGATGACTGACAGCTTACACATCTATGTATTTATTAATTTTTTATACATTTTTGTGACGTAATTTAATATTTTTGAAGTATGTTGACATTTAATTCTATTTAGTGAGAAAATTTTTAATTGCACCAAAGATGTATGACCAAACGGATCCACTTAATTCAACTATAGAAAAAGGACAGACAGCAGAGAAAGCACAGAGGGCAATGAAAAAAACACATCAACGCACCAGTCAAACTATATAGAAAGCTGAGGCAAATATTGGTCCACCCAAAAGACACAATAGAACCGAAGTAAAAAATGCCCATGCAGGTCATGCAATAAAACCTACATTGGGGAAACAGGGAGGGCATTCAGTATACGAAAAAGGGAACATAAAACAGAATGTGAGAAAGAAACTGAGGGCGTGCACACGAGCAACAAAACAAAAAGCTGAACAACTCCAAATCCGCTATCTCGACCATTGCAAAAGAGAAAACCACATCATGGACTGGGATGGAGCCAAAATCATCGACACTGAGGACAACAAATATCGGCGCTGGATAAAGGAGGCTATCAAAATTCGGATACGTGCCCCTGTGACAGTAAACCGGGATGAGGGAGCTTTTTTGCTTTCACACACCTGGGACACTGTACTGAAGAAGTCGGACGGCAGATGGTGCTGTAGTCCCGCACCGGTGGGAAAACAGCGCCAAAGACTGTATAAATCAGCTGACAAGACACGTCACAGTAACATCATGTGACCAACTCTGAGGAAGATTGCAGAAAGGAAGCAATTAAGCCTTAAATCGTAAGGATATATAGAAATTCGGATGTTCATGAAAGGCACGGTAATCGCCTCTTTAATAGTGTTCTTTTTTTTTCAAATCAATAGTGCTTTTATAATTCATGTCTGTTCATATAAAAGGATCTGCGCTGCAAGTCAATGGGCTGTGCTTGGCTGCCTTGGTAAGAGCGTCTGTGAATGTAAATAAGTGGAATCAAAGGTTAGAAGTATATATGCGTTGCCACATGGCCCGTCAGGGACCGTTTCCAGTCTCAGATGAAACATTACTGCTTCTCATTTGGATCTGGCAGCCACATGATGTAAGCCCACAGTCACACTCTTTTGGACACTGTGTCACTTGCAATAATTTTGAAAATTGCACTTGCCATAAAAGAACATTATGTGATTGTTATGCAGCTTATGCCTGTGTGTAAACGTGCTGGTGGCATTTCTGTTGCAAAAAGCAATAAAACCCCTCATCACACTTTTATACGAGACCACACAGCTCTCACATTTGTTTGCTTTTAGCTCCAAGTGACCTGCCTGCTTTTGCATTTAGGCTGGTTTTGAATTCCAGGAGTGAACTGTGCAGTGGTCTTAAAGCTAGAAAATGTGAGCCAAGAAGATCACAGTGGCAATGTACTGAAGAAAATAAGCATCATATAGCTTTGTCAAGCATTATACAAAATAATCAAATATAACAGTTTTTTATTTCAAATCAAATGTTTTACTGTGGTCATCTAGCTTACTAACAGCAGTAAAACACAGCATGATTGAGGTCGAAAGAGTAGACATTGGCACAACATAGCTAAAGGCTGCTTTCTTCAATATAATCAGAGTTCGAATTCCAGCTCCAACAACTTGCTGAATATTCACCCTAAGGTGTTTTATTTTAACCTGGCATGTGCCAGATTGATATGCGTAGCACTCTGATATGAGTTCTACACATTATCAATCTAGTTTGACCCTTGTTCAATCCGCTCGTGAAAGGGAGGGACTGCTACAGCAATATTCCAAGATAATTTGGTGAAATGCCCTTTAGTAAGATAAGATAAGATAAGATAGTTCTTTCTTGATCTCACAATGGAGAAATGTACTTGTCACAACAGCTCTTAGGACAGGATCACTCGGGGGGTGCAAAAAAAGTCAGGAAATGTGCCATCAAGGAAGAAAATAACAGGTAATAGTAATAATAATAATAATACTGAATCCAGCCAAGAGAAAAGCACAAACAGAACAGTAGGCATTTCAGCTAAAAGAGTCAATTGCGGCATCAAAAAGTAAGTCCTTAGATGTAGCCATGTTTTTTATTTTTCGGCCGGGCGTTTGGTGCGACGTCATACCAACATGTCCCGGCTTAAACACCAATGCAGGCGCGTCATTGGTCCTGCAGATAGCTGAGTCGACCCAAGCGCAAGTGAGTGAGTCTTTCAAGATGTATTTCCCCGAGTTTGTGAAATCACAAATCTCATGGGAATACATCTTGCAGCACAAGGTTAGTTTTATTTTACCAAGCCTAAAAACCTTAAAAACAGAGCCACTTGTTTAAGGATGTTGCTTAAGATCAGTGGTGACAGGGCCGCTGCTAGCCATTTTGGTGCCCTAAGCACATTGTCATATCTACACCAAAACTAATATTGCTTAAATGTGTCTAATTATCTTTATTATCTATGTTATATCTCTTAATTATCTATTAAGTTTAGATGCAATAATTTAAAACTTAATGCTCAGTCAAATGTCCTTGAATTCAGAATATTTGTCCTTACTTTGTGTAATTTTGACTTACCAAGTAAAATCTGCCAATGGAACAAGTTCTCCATCCATCCATTTTCTTCTGCTTTATCCGGGGCTGGGTCGCGGAGGCAACAGTCTGAGCAGAGATCCCCAGACTTCCCGATCCATGCACAATTCCTCCAGCTCTTCCTGGGGGATCCCAAGGCGTTCCCAGGCCAGCCTAAAGACCTGGTCTTTCCAGCGTGTCCTGGGTCTTCCCCGGGGCCTCCTCCCAGTGGGACGTGCCTGGAACACCTCTCGAGGGAGGCGACCAGGAGGCATCCAAAACAGATGCCCGAGCCACCTCAGCTGGCTCCTTTCGATGTGGAGGAGTAGCGGCTCTGTTCCGAGCTCCTCCCGGGTGACTGAGCTCCTCACCCTATCTCTAAGGGTGCGCCCAGCCACCCTGCGAAGGAAACTCATTTCGGCCACTTGTACTCGCGATCTTGTCCTTTCGGTCATGACCCAAATCTCATGACCATAGGTGACAGTAGGAACGTAGATCGACCGGTAAATCGAGAGTTTCGTCTTTTGACGCAGCTCCTTCTTCACCACAACAGTCCTTGTGGAACAAGTTCTTTTGAACTTAAAATAAGAAACTTTCTTTTTGAACTGCTCAACAGCCTGGAAACCAAGGCCGAAATCGTCGCAGGGATTTGGGGACCAATCACAGAAGGGGGAGGAATGGCTAGACGATGATGCGTACTATTGGACAGACTGGATTAGCTGAGCCTCAATTGATACGATTGGCTCTGGGCAGACGCATATGATAGACATTTGTAGCGCCCAATAAACGGCTATGGACAATCGTAAACCACACCTCTCCTGCGAGAAAATGAATGGGTGGTTCCCAGACTAAATATTCACTTGTGATATTTATTCTGGCACTAGATTTACTTTCTAATTTTAAGTGCAATAATACTTGTTCCATTGTAAGAATTTTACTTACCAACTCATGAACCCAGGAATATATATATATATTAAAAAAAAAGAGAACTCATCAGGCAGTGCTTCAAAGATGGCAAGTTTATCTCCAGGACTTATCCATGTCTCAGTGGCCAAAACATATCAATGGCCACAGATCTGAGATTTAAAAGGTATACAGTATATTGGGGGTGGCTGACGTAAAATGAGATGGGACCACAGACGAAATTCCTCTTTTATTACATGTCCCAGAGTGATTCTTTCTATTTTGAATAATAGCCCTAATAGGTAAGCCTATAACATCTCGATTTAGGAACTGCTCAGTGGCAGGTAGTGACTTTTATCAGCCGGCTCGATATTAATTGCGGTGATCTGGCGTCAAGCAGGATGCTTCTTTAAGTACCTTGAAATTTTGTGCTGAGTACACCTAGCCCCCTTTAGTTGAGGTGAAACAGTATGCTGGGGGGAAAAATGCACATTTTAGATATGCCAGTAATGACATTTTAACCAAATCCATGTCAATGTCATTACAATCTGTTGATTTTTTTTACTTTTACAATTCATAACAACTTATTTGTCTTCTACATAAGTGAGGAACATGGAGATATTGACATTTCTATCTATTAAAGTTTTTTTTTTCATTCTTGCAAGCAGTGTGAGGAATGCTTGCTGCAAGCTTTGGTCCAATACCCACAAAGAATTCATGAGAATTTCACCTTGAAATGAAAGGAACAGCAGCTGAATCATATTGAATACATTTGCATTATGTCTTTGTGAAAGTTTATGGTTTTTTTCCTAAAGCATGCACATTTGCATGCATTATCCCAAGACAATAACAACAAACACACCGTACACATACACTATTAAGGCTTTTCCCCTGTCAATCTATTGTTTGATTAAGAGCCTTGGTAACAACAGATAAGAACAATATTGCTGGAAACAAATACAATAGGGCCAGCAGAGTGCAGGATTTTAATTAGGTTTCATTAGCTAAGTAATTGCATCAGGCATTAATGAACTCTCACTCATTGCAGAGGTCTAGATGAGGAAATCAGTGGAGGGTGCAAGGCCAGAGGTCACTGTCCTTGGGGAAATTTGCCTGACAAATGAAACTGTCTTCTTCACTGCTGTACATTTTAAAATTGAGAGAATTAAAAAAAATAATAAGTATGTTCAGTATGCTATTTTAAACATTTCTTGAAACATTTGTTTTTCTTTGTTGTAATTTTGTCCCTCTTTCTTAAAGGTGCATGCACACCTAACTCAATTAGGGCGTCTGCCACAAGTGATTTCTATGTAATCACTATGAGAAAGTGCACACACATGTGACAAAGACGTGCAGCAGCATTGTATGTGAACATGCCACACAAATCAGCGTTTCTGAGAAAACAGAGCCTTTCAAGTGGCAGGGGGCAGAGACCAAAGCGCTCGCTGCACAAGGAAGCTCGATCCAAGGACACAGAAATCATCATACTGTGTGGGAGCTACAGCAATTACACATGTATTACATACAGCCACAAATCAAAGGGATTTACCCCAGAACCCCAGGTCTGGAAAGAGGAAATAGAGCTTTGTGCCTGGGCCAAGCCAATGCCAAGCAGAGGAAGCCATAGAGCCCAGGCATTCAGATCAGACAAATTAAACACTTGGGTAAACTTATGAAAACAAGACACACGGACCAATAAATGGTATTTTATTATGACATGATCGCTCCAATACACTGATGAGTAGTGGGCTGTGGTGTGGTGCTGACTATCTGCTCACTGCACAGGGCCAGAGAGAGAGTGGGGAAGGTGAGAGACGGGGAAGGGAGCGAGGAGCGCATCAGCGAGCGTGATAGCTTTTGCAGTCAAAACCCACAACCTAACCTATAAGGAACGTACAGCGTTGAAGGATCTGTCTCATTCGTCCAGCTGATATTAGTGAGGCTGTGGTAGTTTTATCCAAAGACAAATACATAAATGAGGCTCATCGACAGCTTGGCACAAGGCTTTATGAAAGACTATACTAACCCTTTGAAATGAAAAGACAATTTAACTCACTTATAAAAGAGGCATAGGGTATGGGGATTATTAATGAAAATGAATTTAGTTTCTTGACAGTTGAACATCCAGTGTTGGCAGCAAAGGTACATAAGGAACCTAAAGACAACCCTCCTGGATGTCCCATCATATCTGGCACTCTCACTGAGTCAGCTACCAGGTATATTGATTTATTTCAGAAAACGCTTGTGACAGAGCTCAATCCCTAAATCAGGCCACCTTACTCAGAAAACAAAAATCATAGACCTATGGATATCTTGCACAGTGTTTGTTACCACTTACAGGACTTGCTGAAAAGATCAAAAACATTGTCAAAGACAACTGGTCTATTCAATCAATCAATCAATCAATTTATTTTTGTAACGCCCAATATCATAACAGAAGTCATCTCAAAGGTCGGTATGAACAAAAACATCAAGAATGATCAAATAAGTCACACACGAATGAAATGTCTCATCCAGATGCAATGTCCCGTGAATAAGTAAATCACTTAACACGTAACAACACTTAGAGTATCCCCCATCCTTAGACCTTCCTCTACGGCGAGGAAAACCCCCTAAAAACCACATGCAAAAAAAAAGAGGAAACCTCGAGGAAAACCAATTAAAGGAAGGATCCATCTCCCTTGGACGGATGGGCCAGTGGTGAATTTCAGAGTCCAATTGCTCTGTCTATTCTCAAAAGTGACCCAGTTTTAAATAAAGTTTTTTTCCTGAACCACCTCTTTTCTCTTTTAGACATGCTCCAAATCTTAGGGACAAATTAATGCATTCTCCCACCAAATTCTAATACTATGTGACTAAGAAAACTAATGGGTACTTTCAAATGTATGAGCTGCCCTCATTGTAACGTCAGTCAGACCAAGACCTTTATGGATGCACACAATAACAGGTCTTTTAAACAAAGGGACTTCATTAACTGTCACACTACTTTTGCTATATCACCTGTCATGCCCCTGAGCAGAAGGGTATATTTATGTTGGTCGATCGTACACAAAAAGACGTTTGAGAGAAATAACCAGGACTACCTAATGGCTCGGCATTTTAATGAACATTATAATGCAAATGACTATCTGCTTCGCATAGAGGGTGTTGAAGACCTAAACCACTTAAAAGAGGAGGAAATAGAATACTAAAATTACATCAACGAGAGATGCTTTGGATTCACAAACTAAAAGCATGTGAATTTCCTGGTCTGCATGAAGACTTTGATTTGTCCTGTTTTCTGTAATACTTTACTTTTTTGGTTTAGTTTTTGAAACTGTACATATTGTTCTTAATTATTAACTATTTCTGACTTCATTCATTATTATAAATGTTATCTTTTACTGTTTTTTTCTTCCTGTTTTTAGGTGGTTCTGGTTTGTAGTCCGGAGTGGTTGTCTTTTACATCAAGAATATCAAATGTTTTGGACACCATTGCTCCTGTCAAGGTTAGAATGGTTAAAAATAGGCAAAAGGCGCCATGGAGAAATGAAGACTCGGTCAGGGCACAGAAAAGGGAGAGCCGCA
>OMNZ01020878.1:10545-30779 GCA_900303255.1 Lesueurigobius sanzi | reverse complement strand
TCTATCCCACGTAACGACTGAAGGAGAATGTAATATACTCTATCCCACGTAACGACTGAAGGAGAATGTAATATACCCTATCCCACGTAACGACTGAAGGAGAATGTAATATACTCTATCCCACGTAACGACTGAAGGAGAATGTAATATACTCTATCCCACGTAACGACTGAAGGAGAATGTAATATACCCTATCCCACGTAACGACTGAAGGAGAATGTAATATACTCTATCCCACGTAACGACTGAAGGAGAATGTAATATACTCTATCCCACGTAACGACTGAAGGAGAATGTAATATACCCTATCCCACGTAACGACTGAAGGAGAATGTAATATACTCTATCCCACGTAACGACTGAAGGAGAATGTAATATACTCTATCCCACGTAACGACTGAAGGAGAATGTAATATACTCTATCCCACGTAACGACTGAAGGAGAATGTAATATACCCTATCCCACGTAACGATTGAAGGAGAATGTAAGTACTGCGTGACACTTCCGTAGACCGCACGGTTTGTCTGGAAAACGTTTAGCAAAAAACGTTTCCCCGGCCCCGCCCATTTTTCAACTTTATTTTATATAATAAGATATTAATGACTTACACTTGTTTTGCGCTTTTCAAGCCTGTATACCAAGTTTTTCAAAGCGCTGCACTGTAAACATTATTCATTCACTCCATAGTGAATTTCTTCACTGTGAGAATACCTTACCTCATCTTATACTCAGTGGTGACAGAAGCGAGGCTGCCATCCTGCGCCATCGGCCCCTCTGCCCACCACTCTCACTCATTCATTCTGGCCTATTGTACATGTTTTTAGTGGTAGGGGAAACCGGAGCACCCGGAGAAAATCTACGCAGACACGGGGAGAACATGCAAACTCCACACAGATCTGTTTTAGTCAACATCTCCATGGAGACGAGCTGGAGACGTCCTTGCTCCCAGTAAAGTTACAAGTCAGGTCTTAGGAGACATGTTATTTTGTTTCTTAGGTATTTTTCACCGATAAATATCTGAAATAAAATAAATGCTTGTATTTTATTCCATCTTTTGGGGGAAATGTTACGCAGTGCACCTTTTTAAGGGTCAATCAAACAAAGGTGAACTTGTGGATATGGTCCTAGCCCTGCATATCCCTAGACATTTAAAACAATCCATCACGATGTTGCGTTTATTTTTGTTTAAAACGATCCTTTCCAACGTCGCGGCAGTGTTTGAGTTGCAGTTGGGCAGCGCTCGTCTCGGGGCCACTTGACGCTCCGGCGGGCCAGATGTTTGGGTTGGTGCGCCCCCAATCTGGTCTCGCCATCTCCACCGCTGCAAACGGACACAAACACTCTGAGCCTGGCAGCTTCTGAATGTGCACACTCGCGGACGTGTTATGCACTTCTCATAGATCACACACCAGGCTTTCCATCATCAGTCAGACCGGGGCAACAGCCTTAGACCAGCGCCTCTGACTGTGTTTGTGTTCCTAAGTGAAATTGGCCGCTGAAATTCAACTTGAACCCACTCTCTCATTGTCAGGGTTGACTTTGGCAGCAGTACAGACCAGCAGCCAAAGTGAGTGACAAGGCAGAGGAGAGTATTATAGGTTATGCTTCAAAGCCAAGCTGTGATACAAAAAGAGTTTTATTTCCTTAAAAGAACAGAGTTACTGCAGTGTATTAAAAGCAATAACATGTGTGTGAATTTGGCTCAAATAAACTCCCTACAGAAATAAGAAGGCAGTAATATTGATCTGAGTCAACAGGCATAAAATCTATAATAGTTATGAAGAAGTGGCTTTAGGTTCTGTTATTCAAGTTGTGCAATATACCACAATTTTCCTATTTACTTTCCAAGCATTGCATCTTGAGGACAGCATGTACTGTAGCTGAATAGTGCCCCTACTCAGAGGACACCCCCCAGTCTCCTAAAAGTCCCAAAGACCTGTCCTGCCTCTATTCTTCCATTAGCTGACTCTGTGAACTCATTAAAAAATCAACTCAAAGTATAGCTGTGTGGGGAAGCTTTTTATGTTATATATGTTTTTATGGGGTCTTGTATTAGCCCCAGACTTGGAGACATCAACAAAATCCACTTTTTTGAGCTTTAAACCATGTTTTAATGTTGTCCCATCATCAAAAATTTACCAAAAAGTATTTCATTTAATTTACCCACTTTTTCCTGGTTGACTTGTTCTCTGGCGGACCGTAGGACCTGGGGGCCAGATCCGGGCCACCAAATGACTGGCCCAAAGGTCAATGACCTCCCAAAAGTCTGGCTCAGTAGAAAATGTAATTGAAAAGCCCTGTTTCAGCACTTCAATCTGTAGTTCCTGAGTACAATTGCGTAATTGTTCACACCCAAAAGTGTCCAATTACCGGATCGGTTCTGAGCATTTGTGTACTCCAATGGTGTACTCAGCGATGCCACGGAGTTGCTAGCCACAGTGTTGGACGAAAGAGATATGATGTTACTAAATTATTCCCACTTCTGCCTGTGGGGGCACTCCAGTGCTAGTATTTAGGGTCTAATCCAGGTATGGGCAAACTTTTAGATGCAAGGGCCACACCGGGTTTGTGAACTGAGCCAGGTGGGCCGGTCTAGTCGTAGTAAATGGGGTCCTGGGCATTTAAAACAAGTGCAATTCTCAAATAGATCACCTAAATACATTTTCAAAAGCAACAAAATGGCAGCAAGTGTGACTTCTCTTTCTTTATGACAGTGAAAGCATTTCATTCACCCTTTTTAACCAACACATATCAGGGTAGGTCATGCTGTGGGGGCCAGATCGAAGGGCCAAGCTGCCCGCATTTGGCCCCCGAGCCTTAGTTTGCCAACCCCTAGTCTCATCCTTGAAGAGACATTATTTCAATCTATAAACCGTAAGCTACCAATGCTCATGCCTGTTTCAGCTCGTTGATAAACCTCATTTGCATGATACATCACTTTAAAATACAATTTGTATGTATTTGTCTGTTTCACATTTGTGGGTATGACATTGAAAAATAAAGTTAGGGAAAGCTTTTTAATCTATGAACTGCTTGAATGTAAAATTAGCTCCTGCTCTTGGACATCTCCACCCAAAGTCCGTAGTAGAGGTCTTTTCCTTCCTGATTGGATAACAAGGGATCAGAGGAAATGTAATCACAATACAGGAAGTGCATGTTCAATTGGGGAACGTGTCCTGAACAAGCTGATTGTAAGGCATTCGCTGTCATAATTATATCTGTGAATTTGGAAAGCAACACAGTCCGGATAATAAGTACTTGTAATGGCTATTTTGGTTATGGTCTTAAGTTTAGTTTTGCGAGGGGGAAATAGACTGTATACAAACCGGGAAAACATCCACAATATGATTAAACCTCGGCGCCACTTACCGACCTGTAGACTATACATTTATCCCTGCTATAATTGTATTCTGCGCGGGTTTACAAATACAGCTTGTTTTTGGTTGTGACATTTAGGGGGGGAAACTTTCTCATTCCCAGTGTGAAGCGGTTGTCCCCCTGCCAGTGAGCTAATCTCCCCTGGCGACTTTCTAATCATTATTATTCATTACTGTGGTGTTTTCTGGCAGTAGGGAATTTGGAAACTGTTGTGGCAGCCATGTTAAAACGTGTGACTCTAGATCTTTACTTGTAAACCCTGCCTCGTACCAGCAATTCTCACTTTACCAGGGACGTTGTGAAAGGGCTATGAATAAGCTATAAACTTGGAAGGCATTGTTGCGAGTTGTGGAGCCTGCTTTTCCTAATCTCAAACAGACACCAATCTTGCATAACAAACCGTGGGAAGATGTATTTACTTAACAGGATAATGAACAGGATAAGAATTTATTAGGTTTAGGTTTCTTAAAGATTGACATAGCAGGAAAGAACAAATGTTTAACCTGAAATGTGTCAATTCCAGATAAAAAATAAAAACAGCAATAGAAAGAAAAAAATCTATAAAACAGCATAAAAGACATTTCATGTTTTTGTGTTGCTCTTTTTGGAGCCATTGGAGGGGGCCTGAGTCATAAAGGTGTGCAGAGGAGAGGGACTGTCCTTCAGGATGTTCTGGAGCACGGGTCTCCCAACCTTTTTTACCCTGCAAGCTACTTTTGCATAACAAAAATGGCACTTATGCTTCAAAGAAACATGTGTAACTAGGCCTCTAGGAGCCAAGATGATCATTCAACTCAATTAAAGAAAATGCTGTAGTTTCTGCTTTATACTTTGCTAGGTTTGGAGATATTTTGCTCAGAATAACAAAGAATGCATCTAAAATGTGACTCATCAAGTGTATGTTCAAATGTAGAAGTCCTTTGACGAGCTACTTGGAAAGGGCTGGCGAGCTACTGGTTGGAGATCCCTGTTCTGGAGGGTCTGCAGTGTGGCCATGTCCCGCCTCTCACTAGACTCACATTAGAAGGAAGCGAGTGACCGATAACGCCAAACAGATCGCTATAATGTGCCACAAAATTGAACTATTTAAACTAGTTATTTGTTGTCTGTCTTTCCTTCTGCGATGATGCTGCTAAACAAGGATGAACTCTGTTTATAAACAATTCAGTCATTATTTTATCGTATTATGGCTCCAGGTTTTTAACGCCGCTCCATGTTTATGCATTTATTCATCCATGGAGAGTTCCACCAGCAGAGAAAACAACTTAAAAACATTTATTTTTCAATAGACCTGGGCATTATATCGTCTGTAAGATATTATCAAACTTGTTGTTGATTGTCGGCTACCAAAAATCGCTCAGAACATATAAATGGGTTTATTCAAGACCATTATCTTTTAGGTAACACAGCAAATCTAAATTAAGATGTTTGTTTTTTGCATGATTTTAACAAACATATTGCCTGATTACCGCTATCGAGAAATATGGAATCAGATTTGAGACTAAACTAATAGATATTATTTTTATTCCAACATAAAAATAAACAATAAAAAATAGAAAAACTAGTAAATACTAAACATGAAGAATAAAAATTGTTGTTCAGTGAACTATTTTTCACAAAAAATGTATATATATATTTATATAATTCATAAAATGTTTTAAAAGTTTTCATTTTAATGTTTATACCAGTGGTTTCGCTAGGGATCATTTTTCTCAGTCATTTTGACAAATCTGTCATAAGCTGTTTTTATCCTTCATTAATTAACTTCTCATTATATACCTAGTATTATACATGTAAGAAAACACAGATTACAGGATAAATGGATGCAAATCTAAATATAATTTGTGAGCAATACATTTTGTGTGTGTTAAAACATGTATAAAACTTTCAAAAGATGACGATGGCTTGATTTTCAATCCTTCAAAATGAAAGACAGCCTCAAAATTTTCTGTCAAAACTCAAAATATTTAGTCATTGACAGAGAATTTTCAGTTAATGTAACCTCTGGTTTATAGTAACATTTTTGTTGTCGTTTCCCTCTTTTGCCTTGTTAGTTCTTTTTTTTTGCATTTGACTCTCAAAATTTTGCTTTTGACTCTTGAATTTTTGCTTTTGGTGAAAAGCTGACAGGGAGGCGGGCCTTAGAATAGTGCCTTCTCATTGGCTGAAGGACTTAGTTACTTTTATTTAGCCTTTAGCCCTGCTAAGCTTTGGGCAAAGCTTTAATGAACAACGATCTAGCTTTAAAACAAGTTAGTTCTTATTAACGGTCCCACAAAATCATTTTGGAGACATACTTAGAAATATGTACATAAACATACATGTACATATATACATACTTACCATAAAGTCCACAAAAACACAACAGGAAATGCCTCTTGTGTGTGTTTTTACCCACCTTGGAGTGTCTCTCTCTCTGACTCAAAACTACTAGTCCTTCAGCCAATGAGAAGGCTCTATTCTAAGACCCGCCTCCTTATCAGCTTTTCACCAAAAGCAAAAATTCAAGCATCAAAAGCAAAACTTTGAGAGTCAGATGCAAAAAAAAACTAAAGGCAAAAGAGGGAAAAAAAACAATTACTATTAACATTAAAATGAAAACTTTTAAAACATTTTATGAATTTTATACATTTTCCTTTTTTTGTGAACAAAAAATATTTCATTGAATATCAATTTTTATTCTTCATGTTTAGTATTTAATAGTATTTCTATTTGTCATTGTTTATTTTTATGTTGGAATGAAAATAATATCTTATGGAATCCTCAAAAAATATATTATAATTATTATTTTTTTATTTGAGTTCCTTTAAAAGTTATTTGAACAGTTTTGTCTCAAATCTGATTCCATAGAGAAAGTCCCCCAAAATATGGAGATACCAAAGGAATAGGCCACCGTTTTTCCATACTGAGAGATGTTCTTACCTGAGCTTCAACGAGTCAATGCGACCCGTCTGGTCTTTGTGCATATTCCTATGGAGCCAAACAGGGGTGAAGTTAGAAGCCACCAAGCTCTTCCACGTTTTCCCTATTTAAATTATGTGAGTAGTTACACGACCCAAGTATACCGTAGTTACACAAACTTTAACCATGATTTTCTGTCAGTCTTGATTGGCTGAAGCTCACCTTAGCATGCTGCTGCTAACTTCAGTAGTTTGTGCGACGATGAATAGCAGTATGGTGGAGTGTAAAACTACACAAGTATCGGATCGGTTCATCACTAGCCTAAGCACATTTGTCCACCTATAGTGTCTCCCAACTATCTCTAAACACACAGTCAAACAAACATAAAAGGGGAAGATAGATACAGAAGTGTTGGTGATTCGTTTTCATGTTTTCACCGAAATAATTTGATTACAAACTCCAAATGATTCAGTCATCACAGTAATTACATGGAAGTCATTAGAGCACCTTCTCTTTCCTCTGCCGTGGCCTGGGAAGTACTAGCGAAACAGAAAACCATACCCTGATCATTATTTCCACATCTGTTTCCAATCTGTCCGGACATGCTTTTTTCATGTTTTTTTTTGCTATTTTGCGAATCAAACTGGAAGAAGCAGACTCGCACATTCACTTTATTAGACATTTGAGACGGTGTGAAACGGCAGCTCCTATAAGCAAGCTTCCACCAAGTCCTCTCCACTGTCTCTTTTTATGGTTGTTAGCTGGCAGCGAGCCATCTCTCAAATGTATTTTACAGCTTCTCAGGCTACAGTGTCCTATTTAAAAAGACCTCATTAAACCCCTTTCGAAAAGACGTGTTTATCATTTAACACGACGAGGCCCACCTCAGCGCGGGGGTAATCCGCTGAGGCAGGAGTATTCGCACGGCGGTGGCAGGTAAAACTAGAAAGAAAGAAATCTCATAAAAAAGATGACAGTTTTTTTAACTTGAAAAAGCGTTGGCCTTGACATCTGCGCTCTCTTTCCATCCCCCCAGGTGTACCGGCAGGACTGTGAGACTTTTGGCATGGTGGTGAAGATGCTCGTGGCCAAAGACCCCAACCTAGAAAAGCAGCTGCAGGTTCCGCTCCGGGAGAACCTGGGCGAGATCCGCGAACGCTGCCTGGAGGACCTCAAGCAGTTCATCGCGGAGTTGGACGAGGTGACGCGGCAGCCCGACCCCTCGGTGTGCGACTCGACCACTCCCACCGCGGCGCCTCTGACCAGCCATAAAGTCAATAAGACGGGACTCAATCACAGCTCTTCTTTTTAAGGATCGCGACTGACTGCTCTGCTACATCGGCAAAGTTTTTTTTCTTTTCTTCTCTACACACAGGAAATGTTCGATTTAAGGTTGTTGAACTCTACAGGCAATGTCAGTGACGGCTAATATTCAGTCCCAATCAGTGTTGCATTCATATCTGACGTGTTAATTAAAACCCTGTTGTCTAATTTGTCCCATGCATTTGACCTATACTTTAATGCGGGGCTTGCACTGTGCCATTTAAGAGTTTTTTTTTTTAGCTTGCCGTCACCAGTCTGACTCCATGTATGAGATACATTGGAAGACAGTCTGGGATTGCGCTGTTGGCTGCTCAAACTCTGGTGAGAACGTTACCGGACCAATAACAGCATGGGAGGCGGGAGTTAGCGTCTTTTTCAGCGTCTAAAAACTAGTCAAGATGGCGGCAACGGAGCGATGTTTTAGCACTGTCTTATCTTCTGTTTTGAATAAGCTGAACTTGTCCTTAAAACCACAACAACTGGCTGCTCTGAAGGTTTTTCTTTTCAAAAAGGACGTCACATCCGTGTTTCTCTGATTGGTCTACGATGGGTTTGTCAGTCCCGCCTCTAGTGTCGAATTTGAAAACTAGCCAACGGCGCAATCCCAGACTGTCTTCCAATGTATCTCATACAACGAGTCAGGCTGGTGAGGCGAGGCTAGTGCCGTGTACAGGGGGCTACGAACCTGCGATCAGCTGCTCACAATCAACATACGACTGAAGATCACTGGCCGCAGGGTTTTCTGACATGTTTTTGGTATTTGCTGCGAGTCGTGGGGTCTCAATGCTGCAAAAGGTAATCTAGATAGAAGTTATGTTTTCTTGATTTGTCCTGGACTCTCCTTGGAAGTGAAATTATCTGCCAAGCAATTTTGCACTTAAAATAAAGTGTCTAATTTCAAGTCAATTTAGATTCATTTCAAATTTGACATGTTTTTTTCTTAATTAAAGTGCACAAATACTATCCAGTCGCACAGTGTGAATAGATGACTAATTTGGTTGGAAATAATGCCTAATATAGCACAGTGTAAGCCCGGCGTCCGGCAGCTAGGCTTGTCAGTTGCGGTTTCGTTTTTTTATTAGTCCTTTATTTTAATCAGGAAAGTCCATTTTCAGGGGAGTCCTGGCTCAGAGGACCAACACACCAAGTGGATGTTTTAGGTTATTGGCATGATTTCAAATGTGATTTATTTTTTATTGTAATAAACCTTTTTAGAAACATAAGTGGACCGTTAGCGCTAATGTGGAGCTAAAGTAACGGAAAAGAATTTGAGCTGTGGATGCAGTGTTTTTTTTTGTTTTATTGCAAGAAATTGGAATAAAGGGTTCATTGTAGTATATATATAATAATCAGCTAATGTTATTTGGATTTTTTAAATGATTTTGCAGCATAGTTGTGTTTAAGAAATAGCCATTCACGATGCCTGCTCAATGTTCATGTTGAGTTCTGTACATTTTCTTCAAGGGCCATGAAGCAGCTTAGGTTTGAATAACTGAATGACATTTGTATTGTTGAAAAGCTATATTTCTTTTGTTTCTATTTTGTTATATTTGTCTGGACAAATCCAGCACAGGACCTGGCTGTAATAATGTTGTTGGTCTCTGCATATAACATGTCTTCACGTTTAAACTTATTTAACAATATTCATGTTTGCTTTCCTGCTTTAATTTGACAGTTCTTACACTCAAGACTCGAGTTGTTCTGGCTCATGCTTTGTATGTACAAGAAATGTCACACATTTTTTTCAAATCAGAAAAATATTTATTACAGGCATCTTACATAACAAAGTAATTAGCAAGTTTATGACAAACAAGGGGAGGCAGAATATTAATCACAAATTTGCTGGTCACATCTGTGTACCGATTAACATGGCACTTACCAATAACATGGTTCTGTTGCTTGTTTCAGCAATAATGCAATCTTTGTGGTACAATGAACAGTAAAAACTACTTTTAAACCACATACAAAATACCAGTATTCAAATTTTAACTTACTATGTACATTTTTAGGTTTTATTTTTACATATTAAATAACAATTGGCTAGCTTTTGTAGCCTAACCTTTCAACTTTGTGGAATATAGTGTTACCTTAAAATAAGTATGCATTAAGATGTGATTACACATTTTGGAAAAACAATATTGAAATGAATAACAGTCTTCACTTTGCCAACATGTGCATTACTGTCCAACGACAGCCTCCCTACAAAATCTAGTATTAGTGCTAAATTTCAATAAATCCCATTATGTAAGGAATATTTAATCATATACACATGTACAGAGTCCAGATGCGGTTTCTTGTCAGTAGATCTGGACCTAAATGCGATATGCACCATAGGCAACATAGCAAATCAGCTTATTATAACCACACATTAGAACTGTGTAAAGCATCAGATGCTCAGACCATTGTCTTATTTTCTTTGGAGTGCGGTGCAGTCGAAACTGTTAGGATATGATACAGTTTTTAGAGCGATGATTCTTTCTCCGGTGGTGGTGCGAGCCGTGGCTCTGAGGTGCGAAGGCTGTCACTCTTGTAGGATAGTCCTCTGCATAGTATCGCACGGCAGGACGAGGTTGAGGAATCGGCTGTCCCAAGAAGTATCCCTCTTCCTCAGAGTCTGAGTCTGAAGAAGAGGAGCATGTGGAGCACCAGTCGTCACCATCGTCATCATCATCTCTGTACAGTGACTTGTAGCGCTCAGTCCGTGGGTCGCCCTTTGAGAGTCCCTGAAGCACGTAATCCGACTGAGTTTGTGGGAAAGGTGGGGGTAACCTTTGTGGATGCACCAACATCCCACCATGACGGGGGTCAGCCAAACGCTGCTGCTGCGGGTCGAACAACCTTTGTGCTTTTTCCATTGGCACCATGTGAAGGGCATTGTCCGAGCGAGTTTTGCGGCTCCTGTGGTGCCTGCCTTGTCTGTGATGTTTGCTGCGTCCATGGTGGCTGCTTGGGCGGTGTCTCTCTCTGCTCATCTGGTCAGGGCGATACATCCTTCGTTGTGGTCTCTCACTCATGGGATGTTTTCTAATGTTAACGTCATACTGGTACCCATTGTCCACAGTGTCCTCTGAAAAGGTGACCACCTGAGGAGGCCTGGACTGAGACTTGCTCCTCCTCAGCGCTGGTGCATGAGCAAACGATGGAGACACCGCCTCAGTGCGGGGAGACCGGGCCCCTCTCATCGCCATTGCCACCTCTTCGTCTGCAGTGACTTTCTCAAGGTTCAGGTTCAACGAGTTGTTACTGTGATTAAGATGAGAGGAATTGAAGGTTCCCATGTTACTCATCTTCTCACAGTCATCTGGCATCAACAAGTTATCCTGGATGGCCTGAAGAGAATACCTTACTGGTCTGTCTCTTCCATCTGCATCCACTGAAGCACCTGAAATCAGGAAAACATTTTTAAAAGATATTCGGATTTCATATCAAAGGATATTTTCTCACATTTCCTTACCAGTTATGTTTGAGAGCGCTAAAGAATCCATGGAGTCTCCAACACCCTGCTCAACCTTCCTCAGCTCATCTGCTATGCACTCCAGTGAGTCTTCATACCACTGCCTGGAGTTGGGCCAAAATGCCTTTCCAGGTCTGATTTGGTCCGGGTCATCATCTAGCTCCAGCTCCTGGATCTTTCGTGCACTAGCAGGTCCAGGATGACTACCATAGGCCGAATCGCCCATCCCATCTTGAGACTGAGCCCAGTACATTTCAGGCAGGTTCTTCTTGGTCATGATTCCAGGGCTGAGCGCTCGGGACTGGTTAGAGATGTGGCTCTGTGTTGGGCTTGTAGGGGTTGGAGAAGAGGCACTAACACACATGGATGTAGCATCAGGCTTGAGCCATGGATCAGAAACACTGTTTAGCCGAGTTCTCTCAATGCTAGGGCTGGGAGATTTTAGAGATGGCTGCTGAAGTTGCTGTTGTAATCCACGGTCTCCAAATTTGAGCAGGAGCTGAGTCATGTAGTCCTCATGCTGAGCCCACTCCTCAGGATCTTCTTCACCTCCAACATCCTGTTCCTCGCGATCTCTCCAAAACCTCTCCTCCTTCAGCCCCAACCCAGACAGTTTACGGCCAACAATATCTATGTCCCTGTCTGAAGGTGCATCCCCATCACAGTCTTGAAACTTGTAGTCAAAGGTTGGGGCAGGGGCTTTGGTGTTGAAAAGCTCAGGCTGTGTCCACTGCTCCCCAGGTCGGCTACTCTTCCCCATTCGCACACTGCGACGAGATTCCCGTGATCGGGCCGATTGGAAGGCAGAGTCCGAAGAGTCTGAAGCATGAATGTCTTCACCTTGACTGCAGGTCTTTGAGCAATAGATACGACCATCCTTTGGGAGGAAAGGACAACCCAATAAGGAAGTTTTACACTGAGCACAGCAGAAGCACTGATCTGTGGCATGCCAGTGCACTCCTTCATAAGTCATCTGAGCATGGTCCACGCCTAAAAAGACAGCCAAAAATATCCTTGGTTAAACCAAATTCAAAAGTCAGTCTTGTAGCATCCAATGTATTCTTATCTTACAAACACACCTATGTTTTCACCACAAGCTTCACAATACTCCGCATACAGAGACTCAAAGCAGCCACAGCAGTAGGGTCGACCATCCTTCATGATGTAACGTTGTCCACCGAGCAACGTCTCGCACTCAAAACAGGCAAAGTGTTTCATGTGCCAGTGCCGGCCCTCAGCCTCTGTGCACTCATCAGCAAAGATGATCTGAGGAAACAAAGTCTGCTATTAAATGTTTGAACATCAACTTACAATGTAGCACATTGTCATTGGTTGATTATGACACCTTCTTACCTCATCACAAGATGAGCACCGTGGTTTCACAAGTTCAGCATGGTGTCTTCCACATAAGATTTTGTCATTTTGATAGAAGTAGATTAGATCAACAAGAAGCTCTTGACAGGTAGCACACACAAAGCAGGCGGGGTGCCAACAGGGGCTTGGCCCTGCCCTAGAGGCAAAAATCGCCATCTCTCCTCCATTTATGCCTCCACCACACTGCAATGAAAAGACAAATTCCATTTAGTTCCATTTAATTTAATTCCATGTGTTTCTATGTCAAATAGTATCCAAAAATGTACCAGGCTTTAGTGGCTAGGTTATATGCTCAAGGGGATGCTAAATCAAAACTGATATCCAATGCACCTGCTGTCTGTGGCAGTCAAACAATGCAACATTTTGTAGACAATGAGGAGATTATAAACCTATCTGTTAAAAATATTGCACATATCAGGTGTTTCTCTAAGACTTATAGCCAAACAAAAAAGGCCAAGCATCATGCTCTGAGCCACAACGGAATATGAGCTTCCCTCATCACTGACATACACCAAGAGCTATTGCTGAAAGCAAAATGCAATTTAATCTCTTCAAGGCAACAAAAACAGAAGGCTTTTGCCAGAAGCAGGAGTCATTATCTTGAACCTGTAACATCCTGGCAACTGGATACTTAAGGACTTAGCATGCTGTGCATATTTCAAGTTCTTGTTGCATTTATGTCACTAGGCATAAGTATTTTCATTTTGGAGAAACTGTTATATATGAATAAAGCTTAATTTATTCAGATGATGTCCAAACACATCTGAATATGCAGTGCCTGGCCACACTGAGGTGCCTTTTCAGTGCTTGGCCAGCTGTTTGACATTATTGCCTGGGCGGACTGACGGGGGCCTTGGATATGAGGGTCTAGTGTGTCTCTTGGATTTACAGTGTTAGGAAAGTATAGCCTGACAAACTGAGTGTGAACATGTGCACATGTGCTGAAGAATGTGTTTGTGTGTAGCAACGTCTGCATGGTGTATCGTTTTAACACCGCAGGAGTGTGAGTAGATTTGTCAGGATGCATTGACTGACAGAGTGGATGTCATCTTGACTTCTCCAGGCGTTAGTGAGTGGACACCGGATATAATGTCTAAATTTACATGGGTACACAGTTGCTGACGATGAATGTGACCTTGCATTGCTACAAGCCTGGAGGCTGATGACAGTTTAGTTGTGCCTGTCCAGAGGTATTAACGCAGCTCGCCTCCACTTCCTGAATCTCTAGCTGAGGATGTGGTGTATTTACAGTAAACCACCACAAACCCAATATTTATGTTTCTGCTTTCAAAGGAAGGCTTTCAATGATCAAGAACATCATAGAACATGTTTCATGTGATGTTTTAAACAGTGCGACCAATCAAAAGCTGGCATCAGCGTTTCGGTTTTCAAATAGTTTCCACTGTTACATCTGTTAGGGCAGACCGGTGGTAATCAGTCTCCCAAATTTAAACCCAGACAGCCATTAAACCATAAATTCCAGCTTTTTGGTTGCACAAGATGTATGAGATGGGTTTAAAAATGGTTTGCTTTTTACCAACATTTAGGTTCTGGGCACTGTAAATCTTGCCTCGGAAACTAAAGTCGCTGCATGAGTCAAAAACACAGGCAGAATAAATTCATATTGTTTTATCCCTTCAGACTTGTAGTTGATGACTAGATCTGTATGTAATTATTCTTAAGAGCAGAATTACCCACCACATACTGTGACTCGCATGGAAGAAAGTTTTATTTTAAGAGGCTATGCAACAATTACTTGAGATCACTAGTGCTTTTTCCTCGCTGATCATGCTGAGATATAGATGAGTGGCAGGAAATTCCTCAGTAAGAATCAGCTTGGCTCCGCTTGGCTTGACGATGAGCTTCCCAATTTACCTGCCTCCTTTCTCGCCCTAATGAGGACGTTTAAAAGCATCATTCCAAGATTCTTTTTCTCCTCAGGCTGACATTGTTGGGGATAACAGAAGAGCAGTTTGTGATTTAACTAATTCCATGTGGTTTTCGCCAAACCTTTTGTCGTAAAGCTGTATTAGTTAGCTTGTAATTTGTGTGCATGTGTGTCTATAAGGCGTGATGCTTACATGTTCGCAGCGGGTGTGCTGGAGAGCCCGGGGCAGGATCTTGGGTGTTCCTCTGCCCAGCGCCTCCCTCTTTCTCTGAGAGCTGAACATCTGGAGCTCACGCTTCTCCTCCTCAGTCAGAGAGTGGCAGTAACGTACCTGTGGAAGAAAAGACCGTTTTTAAAGTGCAAATGACACATTAGGCAAAATGATCCCGAAAACATATTTCACACTATTGTACTTATAGGATTATGAATAAAAAAATGCCATAGTTTTCCTTGGTGTGACATTTTTTGCAAAGTTTATTTTTCACTTCCTTATTGGACATGGGTTCAGGAAGTGACATACTTCGAGGTAATAAACATAACTGTTGCCAATGAGAAATGAGTGACTCAGAATCTCATAGAACGGGGGTTTTCAACCAGTGGTCCGTGGCAGTACTGCTGGTGGTCCGTGACTTGCTATCCAGTTTAACTACTATAAATACACTTTGGCCACCGCATATTGAATATTCATGAATATCTAGTTGATATATCTCTTTTAATAATAGGGGCTGAACTAGGGCTGGGCGATATGGAACAAAAGTCATATCCCGATATATTTAGGTTGAATATCGATATACGATATATATCCCGATAAGTCAAATATAGTTTGATTGAAAACAAACTATAAAATGTAAACACATCTCCGTAATGTGCACATAATAATAAAAATAGTCTATAAAATAGGTCAATCTTTTTCTGAGGGCAGCATTTATATATAAGGCTTTCCGTGGGGCATTACAAAGCATTAAGTCATTAAATGAATTGTGGCAAAAATAAGGCCTTAAATGTCATTAAAAAGCATTAAATAGAATTCAAACTGGCTTAAATCAAACATTCTTGGAAAGTAAAGACATTGTTCAACTAGTTTTACTGCAGAAGTTTGGCAAAAATCCTAAAATAGGGTCTAGACTGGAGTTTGGAAAGAAATTATACACTTATTTCTGTTCAAAAGTTGTCAGCTGTGTCAAAATTTGTATTGAATATGGAAATTAATATTAAATACGCACCAATTTGTGGCATTTCTGGTATAAAAAAATGTAGAATTTGGGCATTAAAATGCCATTAAAAAGTAGTAAATTTGACTTTCTGCTACCAGCATAAACCCTATTTATAAAGAGATAACAAAATAAAGTTCTCAGTTTAAGAAAAACGTTTTTAAACATCAGCTGTCAGTTGAATTTGAACGATATATATATATACGATATGGTCTAATGCCATATCTCATTTAAAAATATATCGATATATCTTAAATATCAATATATCGCCCAGCCCTAGGCTGAACAGTATATAGCCCTAGCCTGGGAATGCCCATGCTGCTCGCACTCGAATCTTTTCGAACTGCTACACAGCCTGGAAACCATGGCCCAGATCTACGCAGGGATTTGGGGACCAATCACAGCACGGGGAGGGACGGCAAGACGATGACGCGTACTAAAGGACAGACTGGATTAGCTGAGGCTCATGCAGATGCATATGATAGACATTTGTAGCACCCAGTACATGGCTACGGACAATCGTAAACCACACCTCTCCTACGAGAAAATGAACGGGTGATTCCCAGACTAAATATTCACTTGTGATATTTAGTCTGGTGTTAGCCAGGCTAATATAGCCCTCTTTTACTTTATTGTCCCAGATGGAAATATGTCTTGGACTAGCAGTGGCGTGGGTGCAACATCACATTCACAACATATATCCAGAGAAGCATTACGACAAATACAATACCACAGACAATAGTAATAAAACAGTAATAACAGTAGTTGGACAACAGTCAGAGAATCAACCAGGGACATGACTGTGCCACACAGCAACAGTTCCTACACTTAGTGTATGTGCCTTATATTGCAAACAATGATGAACAGCATAAGTTAGAATCCATTTAGTGGACATCAATGATAAACAATACAATAAGGCCTTCCAGCTAACCATGCTTGTTAAGAAGAGAAACCCATACAGGAATAAAAGTTGTATCTGTTGCTTTTGTACCTTATGGCCCGATAACGCTTCCCTGATGGTAGCAGCTCATAATATGAGCTCATAATATTCACTAAAGAGCACATGAGAAGGCTCTTTTAGAATGTTCTTGGTCTGTGCCAGGACAGTTTTCAAAGATTGCTTGTGAATAATGGATAAAGCCAGATTTAAATGTATGGTTTTATTTTGTTGATGTATCAGTTACAAAGATTTGTTCAGAGGGGATTTTTGATATCTTGTTTCTTTTTTTTATTTTTTATAAACTACTTATTAGTGAATAAATCTGTAAAAGTTAAAATTTTGCCTTGTTTTTTTTGGGATTCAAAACTCAATAAATCAGGCTATGAATTAAATATTTAAAACAAATCTGGAAGGTTTGGAGTCTGGTTGGTGCTACAGAAGGGAAGATCTCGATGCAAGAGTAAAGCATTAACGTGGTTCATTGATAAATGAGTTTCGTAGCGTCTGGGCGAGTTGTTGTCCGCATTTTTTCATATTATGTGACATACAGCGTCTTGTGGACTTTATGCTCATCGTGTTGTGTTTATGCCTGGACACGGGGGTGAGGGGGGCGAGAGAAGAAGGGAAAAGGAGTCATTCCTGGTCCACTGCGAAACTTCATAAAATAACCATCGTAAAGGCCAAGTTTGGTCATTTTTCTACTTTCACATGGTAGCTATGATGAATAGGGACCAAACTACTCAGAAACCTCGAAATTGGCCACCCAATGAAAAAAGGGTTCATTGCACTCAAAATTTGCCGCATTGGAAGATTTCTTGACTTGGTTTCTCAAATCAAGGCCAAACTTACTTACTTCAAGAAAATCTTCCCTATTTCAGACATGCTCTCCGCAGTCTCACTCTTCAGGCCCAAAAACGTGACTACATCATGTAAGCAGGAAGAAAATGTAGGGGGAAAAACAGCACAGTCAGCAGTGCACTGGTATGTAACTACTGTATGTATTTTTGTACTTTGTTTTTAGGAGCAGTTTTACACGTCTAGCATACCAACTTTGTAAGACCGCTTTTGCGTTTACAGGCTGTCTATCCGGTCCCAACAAGACGCATTATGCAAAGAATGCATCACACAACACATGGATTTTAAATGCTGAGATGAAACAAAAAGCAATTGTGAGTCAGCATGAACTTTGGGTGGAGACTGTTGACCTATTCTGCAAATATGTGCCTTTGTCTTTGCATGCAACTTCACCGACACTCGGCCCTTATAAGGCTGGGAAGGGTTTAATTGAAGCTAATCCCACCCGAAGGCTGCGTTGAAAGGACGGCGGACGTGATCCACAAACACTTCCCTGGTGTTTAGACAGCGATGATTCCCCTGATAAAAGAGCGGGACTATCCTAACAACCGCCTCAGTTGTTCTCTAAACATCGGTACACACATTACTGTCCTTTTCGCACACGCTTGCTGCTTATCCCTTCTTACCACAGTTACGCAAGGAATCCAGCTGCAGTTTAGATCCTCGTCCACCCACAATTCACTCAAACGCCATAAAAGCGCTCCAACCGTGCACATGTACAGTGCTCGGCGTAAACGAGCACACCCTCTTTTTAAACAATATTTCAACTGACAACGATGAAGATACTAGGACTCTGTACTATGGAGTGATGTGATCAAAATGAATGTTCCTGGAACCGATGGAATCCATCCTAACATACTGCATTGCTGCTTGGTATGCAGGCTGCTCAGCTGCAGACAAAAAAGCCCTGCAGAGGGTAGTAAGTCTTCACTGCCACCAATAGAAGACTTAGCCACCACTCGCTATCTCAGCAGAGCCAGGAAGATGGTCTCTGACCATTCCCATCCTGCCCATGAACTGTTCAATCTACTGCCCTCTGGAAGGCGCTACAGGGCAATGAAAGCTCGCACTTCAAGGATGAAAAACAGCTTTGTCCCAGTAGCCATTAAGACGCTTAACGACAACATGAGTTGATGATTACATGTACTCTTCTTGGCATTGTCCTGTCTGTCTTGTCTTTGTATATGTCTGTCAACACCAGAGAGTTGCTAATAGTTTGTAATTTTCTTGTATTCTAACATGCAATGACAATAAAGGAATAATAATAATTCAAAGCTATGGCGTCAGAAAGGAGAAGATTACAAAGCATGCATGGTGCCTACAGTGGAACATGGTGGTGGCAGTGTCCTTACGTGGGGCTGTATGAGAGCTGCTTGTCAGAGAGATGTATTTCATTGATATCATGAATTTTCAGAAGTATTGCTCTATACTGAAAGAGACGATGCTCCCATCACTCACTGCCCTTGATAGACATGCAGTTTTCCAACATGACAATGATCCTAAAGGCCACTGTTGTGAATTTCAGGGTGTAAGTAATTAAAAGCCAAGTATGTCTCCTGATCCGAACCCAACGGAACATCTATGTGGGATTCTGAAGAGACACGTTAAGCATCACTCTCATCCAGCATCCAGTCTCTGAAACAGGTCAGTGTGGAAGAATGAAAAAGGCGGACGTTGCAAAATGACTCCAGCTTGTTCATTCCATGCCTAAGACTCGGTGCTGCCATTACAAATCATGGTCATGTAGTCGTTTTTGTTGTGGGGTGTCCTCATTTTTGCTTCACCCTAATTTGAGAAAAACTGAAAAATGTAGTGTATAATTAATCTTACTTTCAACTTGTTAAAAAATGTGGATATTGGGTTCGTGGATGTCTTGCCTTGCGCGTCCAAGTGTCCACCCCACAGTAGCATTTCGGACCCTCCCCTCTGATGATAACCCCTCGGCCGTATCGGCAAATGTAAACTCTATTAACGCGTGAAAGGAGTGCTAGTTTGCACACCGTAAAGCCTTTATACGGAAGAGTGAGGCATGTGCTTTTACTGTTGCACAAGGGGTTTGTCGAGTGACTAAGGGAATGTGCCTTTGTTTGGTTTTACAAGAAAAACCTGGTGTTGTCTGACCATATATTGTGAAAGCCATATATGGCTCTGTTGACCTGACAATTGCTTACGAAGAAAGCCAACCTATCATTATGTGTGGTATTCAGGATATTGTGTTATTTAGTGTGTCATTTTTGTTTTAGGTTGAGTTTGCAAAAATGTGTCAGTCTGAATCAGATGGAAGTAATTTGGCAATATATTGTGGCTTCTTTTGTGTAAATAAACTAACTAACTAACTACAATACGAATATTACATCATTAAATATTGCAATATATGTCCGGCCCTAGTTTTTAGATTGATTTTAAGTAACCCTCCCCTTAAAATGTTGCAATATGCAGTCCTATGGAAGATGTTTAGTCATTACATTGTGAATTTTAAATTTTACGCTTTGAATTTTTTTTGTCTCTAAACTTATTTCACAGTAAAAAATAAATAAATAAATAAAATCTAAAATCTAAAATTGAACAGAAGAAATTCAGAGTGTGAATGTGAAGTTCCTGGACATCCAGACCTGAGCAATCGATCCTGGAGACTGAGAAGGACAGACGCAGATGTTTCCTATTGGCCGATGTCTTTTGTGGGCGGGATTAACAAATGAAGAAGGCGGAGTTCAAGCTTTGACGAGTCAAATCTGAACATTTTGATTGGTCCTTGTGCTGTTTCCTGATGAACCAGTCTGGATCTGTGTTCACGTCTTGATGTCCAGGAAGTTTACTGTGAATTTTTTTTTGCTGAATTTCACACTATGAATTTCTACTGTTGGATTTAAGAGTTTGACTTACATTGAATATTTTAAGTGCAAATTTTT
>OMNZ01020878.1:0-10525 GCA_900303255.1 Lesueurigobius sanzi | reverse complement strand
CATCTTGTCTCTCCTTTCATTTCTCTCCAGGATCGATTGCTCACGTCTTGATGTCCAGGAAGTTTACTGTGAATTTTTTTTTGCTGAATTTCACACTATGAATTTCTACTGTTGGATTTAAGAGTTTGACTTACATTGAATATTTTAAGTGCAAATTTTTTAATTAGAATTTTTCATTGCTTTGATTTTTACACTTTGAATTTAGACTGTTGCATCTGATGTATTGAAAAATAATGAAGCAAATATTTAAAATATGAAATTTTCATTTTGAATGTAAAACACTGAACTGGAAATGACTCAAGTTTGGAGACAAAAAGAAAAACATGTTTTTCAGTGTTAAAAAATTCAAAGACATTTAAAATTCACAATGTGATGAGACAAAAAAAAGTCTTCCATACAAAATAAACGTTTGTACATCACTGCTTTTTCTGTAAAATGTACTGTATGTTACATATAATTTATTTCAGTATTTATTATCTTGTACCTAAAGTCTGTTTAGAGAAGGGCTGAAGCCACTTAATGAAATAGTTGTCAACTATTTTAGTAATTGATTAATCGTTCCTGGTACATACAGACTCCGACATAGCAGTAATTACATAAAAACTTTGTACATTTTGGTGATAAAACTAGTTTGTCTCTAAAGGAATAGGGTATATTATGTTTTTCTGTAAGTATTTCATCACTGCTTGTCCCCAGATATGAGAGAAATCTGCAGACCAAATCTAATCAGGGCAGAATGAGACCCAAAGATCCTATAATCATAAGACTTTCTCTCACTTTCACAATCCCAGAGAGAATTCTAGAGGATCTGAGCTTTCAAATGAGGAATGGCATGTATTGTCATATATTGTGAAACTTGCACTAACATCATCCTACAGACATTACCTTTAAGTTTACTCTATCAAGGCATTATGAAAAACACACTTAACACACACCTTTTGCAGCCAAACAATTAATCGAACACCAAAATAATGGTTAGCTGCGGCCCTAGTTTGGAGTTCGGATTACTTGAATGCCATCAGTTTTACCTCATTGTCATGTGGTGGCAGTTGGTACAGAAGTTGTCGAATCCTATGCTTCTCTCCGGGACTGTTCACGTACGGCACCTTCTCTTCTGGCAGACACGAAAAGTACATCTGGATCTGCAAAAGAACAGAGAGATGCAGGAGAGGGGTGGTGTTAATCTGTGTGGGCTAAATATAGGCTTCAGTGACAGGGATATGAAGAAGCTGTCCCTAATGTGTGACACTGTGTTCAAACATGGCATGTTTCTCAGTCACACATGCTCAGTTGTGAAATGGCTTCGCAGGCGAGAGACTTGGGCTTGGGAATGGACGTGTTGTGTGTGGGGGATTATTTTCCCTGACGGACAGCAAAACAAACTAAACATTTGGTCTGTAATGTTATTTAGAAAGACAGCAGAACAGCAAACATGGCTAAACATGAACGATAATTAGAATGGAACTGTTGAATATTTGGTTTGTCCGGGAGAGATATACGCAGCAGAACGAATATGAAAAAGAAAGTCCTCATAACCTCCCATCATGAAGTTATTCATATTTATGACTAAATTAGAGCAGCTGATGATAAAGTAGCCGTCTTTTTTTAACTCTTACTTGAGTAATTATTCGGATGAGTACATTTTAGTAAAAATAATTTTAGTGGTAATATGAAGAATATTAGCAGTACCATATTGTGCTCAGTCTTGAACAGAATTAAACAGATTGACCTTTGAGATATGATTTTTTTCAGGCTATTGTCTAAATAACCCATGCACATTTTGGACATTTGACCAGAAAACAATGATATATATATTTTTAACTTCAAAATAGACCATAGACCATCTAATACAGAGGTGTCCTTTTAATCAGAGGCTGCATTTTTCAGTGTATATGGCATTGAGGGCCAGAGACAGTGGTCAATGCAGTAAAACCTTCTATTAGGTGCATTTACCAGAGATTTTAACATGGAAGCACACTTTCATTTAGGCTTGGACACTTAAGGCAGCTCTGTCTCACACTGAAATGTAAGACATTGAGATTATAATCGTTTAGAAAGAATAAACTTGCAGTAAACAGCACCATCTCTTGCCAACTCCGCAAGAAGCCTGAGGGCCAACCAAAATTAGTCTGCGGGCACCCCTGATTTAATACTTTTTAGGGTCTTCACTTTGTTTATTTTGAATGTAAAACTGTAATACGTTTCTAAAAAAGAAAAGAAAATCACGAACTTGAAAACATGCGAAAACATGATCTGGAATGAACTATACCTGTTCCGGCCGGAGCCCCGGTGGCACCCACGAATACTCCTCCAAAGCGCATCCGGAGTCGTCGTCCGAAGTGGAGCTCCTCTGAAATCCCACGGACATCTTGGCCATCTTTGCCCCGATGTGGGAGTCCACGTCCGGGCCGCGGGATGCCCCACGCTCCCCTCGGTCCACGCACTCCAGGTTCATCACACAAGGCCGCTGCGGACCAAAGAAAAGTCAAGCTTTCAAGCAGCGGTCTATACCTCCTCAATAGTCAAAGCTGTCTGCGATTGGTTTATGGGCTGATCTGGATTCTCTGCCTAAGCGCGACTATAATTATTCAATCAGCCGTAATCCGTGTTTCTGCCAAAGGTAATTGTTGATTTGATGCTGTTGTGGTAACAAAACAAGTTCGTAAATCCAGGAGAAGTGCAGACGACAATAGCGCATTTTGCCCCATAACACCAGAGCCATTGTTAGATGTCTTTCGTCGGCTTGACTCGTGTTTAAAATAACCGACAAGTTATTTTCCAGGCAATTACACAGGTATATCATGGCTTTGTTTATCCTCGGCGTAATCTCGCTTGATCACTTGTCTAAAGTGGCATATGCAGCGCTTTTTATGGCTTCTCGGGTTGAATGTTGGATGATAAGCAGTGGAAAGTTTTTTAAAGAGTACGCACCATTTCATCGCTTTCATATACAGAAGGTCTGGTCACTGTTGGTGCACAGGAGGGAAATGTAAATAGTGACATCATTTTTAGAAACGCAAATATGAGGGGAATCATGTATTGCAGGTTTCCGTCATTTTGTGTTTTCATAGAAATGATGTCCTTTTATGAGAAGGATTTGTCTATTATTTTCGGCGACTAAATCTAAATATAATAATATAATAATGGAATAAAATCTATTCTGATTCTGATTGAGCCCGGTTTAAATGTATGCTTTTATTTTGTTGATATATTAGTTGCAAAGGTTTTGTCAGAAGAGATTTTGGATGTCTTGCTTAATTTTTGAGTAAGCGTATTAAGTAAGTGTATTTTTGATGTAAATTTTGCCAAATTTTTTGGTGTTCAAAACTTAATAAACCAGGTTAGGAATCAGATATTGACAAATCCCTCTGAAAGAACCTTCAAATTATATATTGTACAAAATAAAGTACAAGGCGTCTGTAGGAGCTATAGTGGAGAAGATGTTGCAAGAGTGTAAGAAAAATGCATTCTGAGACAATGGGCTTGGAAGTTACAATTTCCCATCTAAATCTCAGAATAAACGTTGAATTAGTGCAATAATGAAACATTTTGTGAAGCTTCGGCCATTTATTTGTTTCCATATGAAAGTGTTTATTGCTGCCTTCAGGTGCTATGGTGAAGATGATCCTTTCCAGTTGTGAAGTGGAAATAAACAAGCGTATTGTGATCAATTGCTTTTGTGTCGTGGCAAGTTATATTGGAAAACACACATAGAACACACAAATGAGGCAATTTGCATGAGAAAATAGTCTACAAACCACAACTACTACCTTGCACCAATTTCAAAACGGAGATATCCGTTTTTGCAAATGAACAGTATATAAATGATAACTCAAAAAACAAATTATTTCTCTCGTGGTTAGTGGTTCCCATGAAGCCATTTATTGTCAAAAATGTTTGTTTACGCTTTTCAACTAGAAACTAGCCAAATGTCCCTGATCAAAAGTTTAGATATTGTGCATCTTGAAACAATTTTGTCAGAGAGTCCTGTATTTCAGCTGAAGTGAGTTTTTCTTTGCTCCTGAACAGTTTTCCTGGCAGTTGTTGAAGGTCATGTAAACGTTAGATCAGGGACATTTGAATAGTTTCTGTTTCATTATGATTTCAAAAGAGTAAACTCAGTTCTTTGACAATAAATGGCTTCACACAAACCACTAACCATGAGTGGAAGACAGATTTTTGTGTTATCAATCATATTCTATGTCTGTAAACTTATGAGCACAACTGTATATGAAGAGTTCATTTGCAAAAACAGATATCTCCGTTTTGAATTTTTAGCAATATAATTTTAGACATTGATTACTGCGCTCTACAGGGGACACCAGTAAAAGTAAAGTTCAATCAATTTGATCCATAACAAGTGTCTTCATATTTCTGATTCACTAAAATACATGTGGACGTGAAAAACACACCTAGACAAAGAGAAAATTACAAGCATGAGTTGAGTTTTGTCAATGGCACTTATCTGTTTTTGCAAATGAACTCTTCATATGTATATATATATATATTTTTTTTTTCTTTTACGAAACATAGTGGAAATAAACATGAAACTAAAATGACGTAGGCTAAACTAAAGAAATAGCCTTAGCTAAAAGACATAAAAGCATATGATGCAGCTCTCCTTCTTGATCAAAGGTTTTCTCAGCCCCTAAACTCGGGTATCAAAAATATTTCCCAGTTTTCCAGTGGAAAGTGCAATTTTCTACTTTTACAAACGGCATTTACCATAATTTCGATTCCACATGAAGACAGCATAAGTTACGAGAGAAAACTGTCCCAAAACTCGAAAATTGGAAGAGATCGAGTTTTCCCTGCAGCGTCTGCCCTTAAAACTTATTATAAAAGAAACAAAATCCACTAATGTTATTCAGGAAACATGTGCTCTTTACCACAGAATACTGCGCACAGCCTGGAGAGACATTCATCAAACCTTTTCACTGACTTGAAACTGGGCGTTAACAACATACGTTAATGTCATTGCTGTGTCCATCTTTATCTAATGTGACTCAAGACGTTGCAAAGTCGCGCTCTTTCTGCCCCGTCCCCTTTCACATGGAAATTTACAACGGAATGAAGCTTGTTTGCCTAAAAACTGTTGGAAAGTGTCCCGCCAAATAGCACGCAATGGGCCATTATCAGCTCATAACAAACTCCACCATCTCTTGCTTTAGGCCTCCTCTCCCCATTCACCCTTCGAGGCATCCAACTGATCAACTTGTAGTCAAACGCAGCTACAACAAAGGGAAATATTTGCATTTCCTGATTAGCATATAGTTCAATGAGACTTGAGGGCCCACAACACAGCTCAGAAAACTGTTTTGTTGCCAGTTACAACTTAAAGGGAACGTTGTTATCACCGGGACAAAGGGATTGTGTGGCGTTGCTTTGTTCTTCTGTGACTAATCTATCAGGTTTTATGGTTTTAGCAGATAACGTTATCACACGTTTACCTCTGCTGCTATCTCTCCTAACCTATTTCTGGCCACTCACTCGCGCAGAACTGATGCTCTGGAGCACAGAGCGTGGAAACAGAGGACGTAGGGTTCTTGCGCAGGCTAAAGGACATGATGCTCCTCCACGTGGCAATCACAAGATGGCCGCCACCATCTTGTGATTGGCCACTGAGGCTAATGCTCACAGTGAGTAACAGGAGCATAGTCTTCATTGATAAAACGGGAGATTGTTTTTGATTCGTTGTATTGCTCGTATGTCCAGAGGGCGGAGGTTTAAGCTCGGCTCATTTGGCCAAGTCTGGCTTATTTTGTTGTCACTTCAGTTTCATAAACCAGGCTCATTCTGGGTCTGTCTCAGTTACTAGTCAGAGTTCACTGACTTAGTTTGACTCTTCATAAACATTGCACTTTTATCACACACTGAGGATAAAACACATTTATTACTGACACTAATGTTTTATTATTAAATCACTGCAACTATATTTAGTAAGAAATATGTATTTCATTGACAAAAAATGTTGATGGTTTATTGATAGACTCATTATCAGCCTTCCAGTTTTATGGCCCTCGCCTTTGGAACGGCCCCCTGGAGGACCTCAGGCGTTACTGCATGCATATTTAATTAGATAATCAGGGTCCACTCAGTTTAAAACTTTAAAGGACAATAACTAAGTTCTTTTCTGTTAATGGCCAATAGGCAGAGCTCAGAAAGGGAAAACAGCACATGCAGCGTCTCAAATGAGAAAAGGATTTACTCGGTCGGGTCCAAAGGTTCGGATCCGGACGGGTTGACGGTCTGCTAACCTCTGACCTCTGGTCTAGGGAAAAAACTTCAGGACGATTCAGACCTGTTGTGTATTTGTTTGCAATGTTAGGAAACACAACTGGAAAACGAATAAGAATAGATAAGAAAATGGGCTGTGTTTTTTCATTGTTTCGTGGCCTTTAATAATGGCGCCAAACTCCCATAATGCATTGCGCTGTGATGTCAGTTCCAAAGCTCCATAAGGGGAAAGTCAAATGATAACATCCCCCCAATTCAAAATTTGCTATAGGTTTACATGGGTTTCGGAAATCAAGTTCTAGTCGGACTTGGCGGGAGAATGGACTCCCCCCTCGTTCATGTAACGTTGGTGATGGGCAACCAGACCTTCAAAGCTCTTGTTTATCTCGCGCCCTACCTCTCATCCCTTAAACCACGCAGGGAAAAGGTGACTGCAGATTCCTGAGCCCACGCACATACAGGCACTCGCATTACAGCCTGTCACCCTTCGGCAATAACACAATAGGCGTCTTTGTCCGATGTGGGGAGAGAAAAAACAAACTGTCCAGTCAATCCAGCACTGGACCTGCAGCAGCCTTTGCAGAGAGCTGGCACTATGGGAGACTGGGGGGGGGGGGTTAAAGATTTGTTGAGGAAAAAAAAGAGCATTTAAAGAGTCACAACATTCAGAGCCTGGGTAAACATGGGCCAGATGTAGTCAGCTAACGGTTAACCAAAGGTGCCTCCCCCGGCTAACTGACATTTACTTTTGAGACACTGCAGGCGAAACCCATTTTCTTAATTTTAGTAGCTCCTACAGACTCCAAACTTTCTTCACTTAACAATATTTTAAGGTTTATTCAAGGTTCAGGTTTGAACCCCAAAAACAAGGTGAAATTAGAATTTTTACAGATCTAAGAACTAGTCTAGTCAAATAATCTATTCAAAATCACCTCTGAACCACGTCAACCAAGTCACTAACCATTATTTAGGTCATCGATTAATCAGACGATTATTTATACGATTAATCGTTTGGCGGCAAAAGGTACATGGAATTTTTAAAACCTTTTTGCCACATGAAGCTAAAGTGATGCCGTTTGAGGACGTCTTGATAGAGTAAACTTAACACTAGAACTACCAGAGTTTTGAAACTATTCGAACGACCAAGGCAGTCATTTTGCCTCCCAGAATTACCTAAATCTCCTTTAGCTTTAATATTTTCTTGAAAAATACAACATACGAATAAGGTACAAATAGATACAGGAAAAGTCAGCAGATGAGGAATACCAAAAATGTATGAAGCCAGAGGAATGACATATACAAATCTGGGAGCAGCCAAAATGACTGCCTTGGTCATTCGAGTGTTAAAAGTAATCTAGACTTCAAGTAAAAAGACCGGAAAGATTGGAGTCATTGAAGTTATTTCCCATATGGATAAACGTTGAATGAATAATTACACTCCTTCTTGTAAAGATTATGACATTTATTGGTTTGATTGCGTTTTGCGCAGTGTCTCCATCTTATTTCAGACTGAATTATTTTGTGAGGATGGATTTACACTTGGCTGGGAAGATGCCATACTCGCTACAAATCTCAAGGACATAATTGAAAAGCAAATAAGGCTTGAACCACACCTTGTTTTTCTTGGACATATTTGTGATTTTCTTTAGGAAAACTATTAACTTGGAAGTTCAAAGGCTGGGGTCAATGCTTTGGCGGGAGGAAAAGTGTTATTTCAGGGCCAAATGGGTGTCAGGGGGTGCACAGCTGGAAGGACCCTAAAAATGTGAGCGAGCCTCCACCAAGTGTTGACTGGAAAGTCACAATAACAAATGAGTGATGGGTCGCTGTGTAGCATTTAAGGCCAGACACCAAGGCCATAGCTTTGGTGTCAATATTGGTCAATAAACAAACAAAAAAAACCTTTTTTCCCACTGTTGGGTATTGATAATGGATGTGTATTCATGTGACTAAGAATCATTCTCTTGATCCAGCGAACAGGCAGCACATGTCACTCTCTTCTCACATTTGCTGTCAATAAAACTTTGTTTAAGAAAGAGCATAACAACTATTCGCTGATCTTTTTGAGTAAAAACAATATGATCTAATTAAGCATATAAACATTGTAATGTGAAGATTTACGTGAATACCCAACACAAAAGCCTAAAGTAATCTCATCTGTCTCTAAAGTCGCTGTGAAAGATCTCTGCATGAGATCTCTGTCATCCTGAAATATGGGGACCCTGTCCCCATGGTCCCCATGGTCCCCATGCAAACCTACGCCCATGCCATTACTGATATGACTATAAGAAAACATGTAGTACAAATCATTTCATGTTTTCATATAAAAATATGGCATTTACAGTTGTGCTCAAAAGTTTACATACCTGACAAAAAAATGGATTTCACTCATGGTTAATGTGTGAAGCCATTTATTATGTTTTTCAACTAGAAACTCGCCAAATGTCCCTGATCAAAAGTTTACATATTGTGCATCTTGTGAGCATCATTTTTTTCAGAGAGTGACAGAGTCCTGGTTTAGTCCTAGTTTAGACTCGGTTTAGTCCTAGTTTAGACTTGGTTTAGTTCTGGTTTAGTCCTAGTTTAGACTCGGTTTAGTTCTAGTTTAGACTCGGTTTAGTTCTAGTTTAGACTCGGTTTAGTTCTAGTTTAGACTTGGTTTAGTACTGGTTTAGACCTGGTTTAGTACTGGTTTGATACAAAAGCACAATTCTTCATAAAAATACATTTAACTATTTCAGTTAATAGTATTAAAAGTCGGCCTTAAATACTTTTCCTTATATGTACACATGAAAGTGAATACTTTTATACTTTTACTTAAGTAAATGTGTTGCTCCTGTGTTTGTACTTAAGTAATAAAATTGAGTTCTTCGTCCACCTGGACTTGCCAAGTAAAAAAACAATCTTCCAGCAGAATAAGCATTTTTGCACTAAAAGACAAACACAAAAACTTGAAGTAAATTACTACTTTGAAGTAAATTGATAGTTATTATTATTATTATTATCTAATTATAAGTGCAATGAGATGTTCTTTTTCTTAATTTAAATGAACTTGTTCCACTGGCACATTTCCTCAACTAACTTAATCAAGAATAATTCACATGCTTTTAAACAGTGTATCATGACTCTCTGTTGGAAAATCCATTTTACCTTTTACCAAATGCCTGATTGCTTTACTTGTACATGCCAAACATGCTGTTGCCTTAAATTACCAACGCTTCCAAAGATTTCTCCTCTTACCTCCAAGAAAAGCATCTCTGTTTCCAGCCTTTTCCTTCCAACAACGTCCCAAATTAAGATCTTATTCACTTTCTCAATCCAGTTGCTGCTGCAGCCTTCTGCAAAGCCATCAGCCTTCGTGGATCCTCTCTAATCACCTCCAGGAAGAAGCAGTCTTGCCTTTTTTCTTTTTTGCAGGATTCTGGAAGTCAACTCTTTGCGGTCCGAGTATTTTAAAAGTCCAGAGAGGGAGAAGGCAGGAGCTGTGTGTCTTTCTCCCTGCGGTTGGTGAGTTAATGACTAGATGTGTTAAGTGTGTGAGAGTGGTCTGCAGCCCTTGTCACAGCCCCTCCCTCATTCCTCCTCCTCCTCAGCAGAGAATCACCCGCCTGCCGCTGACTGCGCTTCAATCAACATGTACCTCACAGCCCCCCCCCCACACACACACACACACACACACACACACAACCGACAGACACACATCCACAGACAGACACACAGCACTGAAACAGCAGCACCCCGCCCCCAATGCAACAAACACCTACATGTCCACTCACTTTCCCCACAGTGACCGATTCATGTAACAGGTTCACGTTATAGAGTTCTATATTTCAGTTGGAGCAGGTGTCTATACAACTCTATGGGAGAAAAAACATTTTTGAAAGAAATTTCCACAAAGAAAATTGATGTTGTACTTATTATTTGATGTTTGTGTAGGTTCTCAGTCGTACAGGAGTTGTCCATCGTAGGCAAAAATTCTTCAGTCTTCATCTGTACTCTGTAGTTGAAATGTAGGACGTTTCGATCTTACTCCAAAGATCGTCATCAGCTACTGAAGCCTGGAGCACGAAGTGGGTTTATAAAGCTAGTGAACCAGCAGGAGGAGTCTCTAAGCCCCTCCTCTCTTAATGCTAAAGGTAAAGTACTTAACGAGGGTCCATTGTCCCCCTGAGCTCTTCTCTAAGTTGTTATTATTTGATGGTGCTTGGATTCACAACCCTGCCTTATTATTCTTATGGCTGAAAGTCCTTTCTGACCAACATCACGCACATTTGAATATTATCACCAC
>OMNZ01020876.1:560-11485 GCA_900303255.1 Lesueurigobius sanzi | reverse complement strand
TTGATCTACTCAAGCAACATACATCCATCAATTCATTTGACATTTTAAGCTCCTGCCCCTAAAGCCTCCACAGTCAGTGTTTATGCTGCTCTGAGTGGAGCTGAGCGTAGCATTAGCCGCTGATTATATCGCATCCACAACAATATAAAAAATTACGACTGTATCCAAAACTCATACCCCGATATCCATATACGACACGGCCCAGCCCTATATGCCATTTCTTTTTACTGTACTGTTAAAACATTTTCATTTGGAGAGATAATGTCCAATTTTGCCAGCAGAGAGAAAATTAGCATAACCAGTCCTCAAGAGGTTAATAGATAACCTTTGAATCACGATAGCAATCTCATCTTCTATGCTCATGCTCCTGTTACATTCATATACATTCAGCGGCGGCTTGGCCAACAACCCGTTTAGCTCAAAGACACAGCAGGCACTTTGTAATCATAAGGTTCGGAGTTCGATTCCAGGACTCTTCAGAGGGTTGTTAGTCTGACTGGGCATTCACGGAGAACCACACAAATTGGTGCCTATGACCACACATACAGACACAAATCATACGGATTTACCCCCAAACATCAGGACTGCAAAAAGGAAATAAGGTAAGGTTTTGTGCCTGGGTCAGTGAGGCTTGTGTTGGGGGCAGGCAAAGGCACCGTGGTTGGCTAGTCAGACCAACAACTAGGGCTGGGCAATATGATAACTGACTCCTGCTTTTTTGTAACATCGTCATATTGTGACTAAACCACTACAACACCAGGTCTAAACCCAAGAAGAAGCAGATGGCTTTAGTCGCCTTTAAAAGACAATTTACATGAATTGTGAGAAAACCGAAATCGCGATTGAAACTAAAGAACATCGTGATAAGACTTTTTAGCCATATTGCGCAGCCCTACAAACACCCCAATAAAAATATACTGCAGAGGCTTGAAATCGAACTCCGAACCTCTGGGTTTCAAAGCAGCTCCAGTAATTGAGCTAAGGGGGTTGCTAACGACTACCGGTGCGGTAGGGCTGGGCGATATATCAATATTCAAGATATATCGATCGATATATTTCTAAATGAGATATGGAATTAGACCATATCGCAGATATCGTCAGTTCAAATTTGCACTGTAATACTTGCTTCAAACAAGAAAAAGATTTCCCTATTTTAGTTTATAGGCTATTTTTATTTAAGTTTTTTTTATTTTATTTAAATGTGCACCTTAGGGAGCTTTGTTATACAGTGTTTATGTTTACATTTTATAGTGAGTTTTCAATAAAACTACTCGTATTTGGCTTTGACTTGGAACATTTCATTTCCCAGCTCTCACTTTGCGAAAAAACAGGGTTTCCGCTGGGCATTTAAAAGCATTAAAAGACATTAAATGAATTTTGTCAAAAATAAGGCCTTAAATGTCATTATAAAGCATTAAATTGAATTCAAGCTGGCTTTAAATCAAAAGTTATTGACATTGTTCAAACATTTTTACAGCAGAAGTTTGTCAAAAATACAAAAATTAGGGTCTAGTCTGGAGTTTAGGCAGAAATTATACACTTTCTGTAGAAAATTTCTCTGTTCTATCAAATTTTCTATTGAATATTGATATTTAAATTGAATCTGTGGCATTAAAAATGTAGTATTTGGACTTTAAAATGGCATTAAAAAGCATTCATGAAAAAATATCGGGATATACATCGTATATCGATATTTAACCTAAATATATCGGGATATGACTTTTGGTCCATATCGCCCAGCCCTACGGACCTTATATCCATGTAATAGGCGCCCGACGTGACGGCTGTAATATGCCAGTCAATGAGAATGAAGCAGCACATTTGCGCGTCCCAGAATATCTGAATGGGACGCTGTGTTTGATGAGAACAAGGCATAACGCAGATTAAAAGGTCGTCTGTGTTGGTACCTTTGATGTCGAGCTGTGCGTGGATGATGTTGCCCATGACGGACGTGTTGTGCAGCTGTTTGACGGTGTCTTTGGCGCCTCTCGTGCTCGTGAACAGGACTCGGGCCAGGCCCAGGTGTTTGCGGGTCTTCGGGTGGAACAGGATCTCCATCTCCTCCACTTCGCCGAACTTGGCGCACATTTCGGCCAAAAACGGCTCCTTGATGTTGTCGTTGAGTCGGGCGAACGTCACCTCCTTGAGCGGGATGGGACCCACGTAAAACTCATCCAGCTGTGAGGGAGAGCACAGGAAATCAGTTTGGATATTATTACATTATTATTACAAAGGCATTTTTTTTTTATTGATTGGTTTTAATTCGGACACAAGTATACACCATATTTACTGGCAACAGCATACTTCACATAATTGACACTGACTGAAAAGGTATGGGCTGAAGATTCATACAACCCAACTGTGTGAGCGTTTGTTCACATTACTTGTTCATGGAAATAATACCTTCAAAAGGAATTATTCATTTCAGCACACTGCATTCTTAAACAAACTAGTACAGTAGTAAGAGTTGAGGTATCTAAGGTTAAGGTTAAGGTTAAGGTGAACTTTATTGTCTCCGTAGGGAAATCTGACCAGGGTCATTCTCTGAAACATTATTTTTCAGTGGAAGAGAGGCAGATAATTTGAGTTTCTCTGTGCAATTATTCCAGAGGTCGACTCCTTGAACAGAAATTTAAAATTTCATGGTGTCTGTTCAAATCGTTTCTTTTATATACATCTCTGCTCTACATTTACACACATTTTCATCATCAAAATGGCTCAAATTTGAGAAAAACTAGAAACAAAGTGCTCAGGAAGTCCGTACCACAAAAAAATGCTTCTTTTGGGGAAGGTGCTCTTTGGTGTTGGGGGAGAAAAATTCAAGAGAACAACAAAAAACCAAGGTACTCCTCCCACAGCCTTAATTCTCTATTTCCATTTTCTAAAAAAGCCTTTATTTTGCCAGGCTAATGCATATTAAAATAATTTAAAACAAATTGCTGGTTTCCTCCACGTGTATCAGCTCCAAACAAGCCTTTCTCAAAAAGTGGTTCAGATTTGTGTTTTAAAACTAAGCTTCAGTTCACAAAGTAACTTTTGGACACTACATTCAGGAGTGTTAACATTTGAGTGAAGCCAGAATCTTGGGACTGCTGGACAAACTGATTTTTACAGTAGTTCATTATTCAGACGCTGAGCAGTCAGAGCCAGGGCAGCCCTGGGGCAGACTGACAAACGTGGCCGACATAATCTACCACTCTGCAACAGCAGCACCTGCGAGCAACAGCGCTGACTTTAATCCATCACGGAAAGAGTTTTAATGTTTACCTTAAATTTTGGCACAGGCAGCGACATCTCTGTGTATCTGGACCAAAGCCGCCGAGGCCTGGGGTCGCGCAGGTCTCCCACAGGAGGAAACCCAGAGTCCTGCAGAGGGACAGGAAGTGCTTTATTACCAGCTCATAACACAAAGACATTGTTTGCTCTGAATACACAGACATATTTCAGAGGCAGGAGAACTGAAGCTGCACAGACACAGGAGTACATCACTCACCGGAACACTGAAGTGCACCCCATCGTATCTGTAGACTTTCTGAGTGACGCGGCGGATTGCGGGGTCCTGGACCAGTTTGTAACTTTTCCACTGCAAACTGACCGCTTTTTGGGGTTCTGCCCCAGTGTCGGGATCCATACTAAAACTGCAAAGAAATATCACATATTACCGACAATGGCTACACCAATATTCAGAATTCATAAAATTACAAATTGAGCATATAATGTAAACAAGTAGTTCCCATTTCACAACATACGAATAAGCGCCAATCCCGTGGGTGCTGTGGGGCTCAAACACAGAGCCAAATCTTTGAGCACCAGGCAAATTTGCCCTGATCACAAAATGATTCAATAGACCCTTTCACTGCTTCCATCATCAACTGGAGGCAGGAAGTGAGCAAGAGAAATAAGATTAAACTAAAACTAGCGCTTATAAGTGTAAAACTATAGCTAAGAAATGTGGACCTGTTGTGGCTTAAGGTGCAAGAACAAGAGGAATGACATTTGAGACGATAAAATAAAGTTTTATCTGATATTTCCAACAGTTGCTGTGGTTCCAAAAAGAACATGATCTCAAGAAGTCTCTGCTGAAACACTATCTTTGTAAATAAATATTTTGGATATCAGCTAACTGAGTGTGCAATACTGCTTTTGCCAAAGGAAATATATAGGGATCTAGCTCCCTACATCTAGCTAAGCCCAAAATGTTTACAAACAATTAAAGGGTCTATAGATACAACCAGTAAATCACGATAACAGTCTTCTTCTCTGCCCACAATCAAGCATGGATCAGTCTATTACATTAATAGGAGTGCAGCAACGATACTAACATACGGCCCAGTTAGCTCAATGAGGAAGAGCGTAGGAAGAAGGATGTGGGATCGAGCCTAATGCTCCTGTATTGTTTTTTTTTTTTCAGTGGGCCAGTAGTCTGATTGATCTGGGAAAACCATAAAACGGTGCCTATAAACATAAGCAGTCAAATGTCTCCACTGTGAGTCAAAATAGTCCCTTACTTTATATGTTATGAAAAATATTTTGAACTCCACCAGGAGGAGGAAATTTGGTAACAAATATTTATGCCGATTGCCAGGTTGCTCGGTTATTATGGGGTCCACACTTTTTATCTTAGTTTGCACTACAACATTCCAAAGCATCAGCGTCAGTCAAAATGCGACAAAAGAAATCATTTCTGAGAGCGCGGTGCAGCAGGGGGTGTGTCTGGCCAAATAAAAAGATGTGTCTACGGTCCACTGTTCTTTCGCTTCAGTTTTAGTGCAAATGCGCCAGAAAGACATCAGTCCGTCAAACACCAGCCTCCCAGTCATAACGGCCGCCTCTGGGAGATTTATTACATAATAAGAAAACACATGCACACAGGGTAAACACGGGGAACTGCGCCACATCCTGCGGGTATAAACACGCTTTCAGAGGTTAATATTATACAGTCACAGTTTGGGGAAAACGCGGTCGGAGCAGGTCCCTCTCCTTCAGCCGCTGTCAAAACAATAAGCACTGTTACGTCACAGCGTTAGTTTGTTAGCAACCCGCTGTTAGCATCGGCTAATGTGCAACAAACACAAACAAAACGCTGACATTTGCATCCAAAACCCACACTTACCGATCCGGACACTTACTAAAATAAACCCGGTAAACTTAAGCATCAGCAATGCCCCGTACATAAATGCGATAATGCGTTTTCTTCTTTGCTAGGACAAGTTGTGGCTAACGCTAAAGCTACCGACACCACACAAGATGAAGTCAAACCATTCCGTGCTGCTTCAGCCCGCACTTTCAGGACGTAAACAGTGTCTGTGCCTCCACATGAGGGGCCTGGGGGTCCGCGCAGGGGCCGGCTTGACTTAGATAAGATCCCACCTTGCAGCGACCTCCTGCCCGCTCTCAGGAGGAGCACAACCCGCGGCCAGAGCGCACAGGCCTGGGACAAGGACCTGAGCGGCCCCGGGAGCCACAAAAACACTGAGCTCTGACGCCAAACAAACCGCGCACGAAGCGAACCGTACAGCTACGGTGGCGCTGATACCATTCCGATACACGATACGGGCAGAAACAAGCCACTCACTCTGTGTTTTTCACTGTTTTGGTTAAAAATGTTAAAGTGTTGAGAGCGCCGCCATCGCGTTACGAACCTGAAAGCCTCGCCTGTTCTCCATCAGTGTAGGGAATGTCGTCCTCGAGTTCACACCGGCACTTTCACCACTAACTTACCGAGGGGTTTAGCGACAAAACAAACTACTCAGGCAAAATAAAATCCAAACATTATTATTACACATATTTTAAATGTGTAGGTACATGTTTACTGTGGAAATTACAGTGAAAAGGTTTTACAGTACGAATCTGCGAGCTACAGTCGTGAGCTCAAGTGTCACGTTGGCTAAAAGCGCCCCCTTAAGGTTGTCAAAGAAAAATAGAAAAACATGTCAATTTGTTTATTTTACAAGGACAATATCATATACACAAAGCAAAATTCTCACACTCCAAACCCAGTTTTAAAGTACTCCTGATTGAAATAATGAATTACATCAACTCCGTTAAAAATGTAACCAACAAAATGGCAATATATCTAAATAATGTTCATTAAGAGTTAATTGAATAATTACCAGTGTAATGGATAGTAACGGAATACATGGAGTTAGAATACGTATTTAGATTACTCATTTTGAGTGACTGTATCCCACTACAGTTACTCTAGAATTTTATTTCCCACTACGACTACAAACTTTGAGGTTTGATGTCAAATGTAAAGGAAGTCACAAGTCAAAAGTATGAGAATTAATAATTATAATTAGAAACCAGTTAAATCAAAGTCTACGGTAATTGATCTCCATATTCCACTAAATGAGTAAACCGCTAAACCTAGTCTAAACTGGGACTAAACCAGTTTATCATTGAGAGGTCACTTTGAAAATAAAACACTTTAAACCCCTTTTTTTTTTTAATATAGTGGTTTAGAAAGTACAGATACAGGCTCTGAAATGTAGTGAAGTAAAAGGTACTTACTTGACTTAGGTAAAGTCTAAGTAATTTGTACTTTTTACTTTCAAACAATACCCCTGTCCTTAATGGAACTTGTTCACTGCAGATATTCCTTAAGTGTCTGTGGTCAGACTGTGTAATGTTCCTTCAGTGTCTGTGGTCAGAGTGTGTAATACTCCTTCAGTGTCTGTGGTCAGAGTGTGTAATACTCCTTCAGTGTCTGTGGTCAGAGTGTGTAATAGTCCTTCAGTGTCTGTGGTCAGAGTGTGTAATAGTCCTTCAGTGTCTGTGGTCAGAGTGTGTAATACTCCTTCAGTGTCTGTGGTCAGAGTGTGTAATACTCCTTCAGTGTCTGTGGTCAGAGTGTGTAATACTCCTTCAGTGTCTGTGGTCAGAGTGTGTAATAGTCCTTCAGTGTCTGTGGTCAGAGTGTGCAATAGTCCTTCAGTGTCAGGACCCGGAGGAAACCCATCCAGACACGGGGAGAAACATGCAAACTCCACACAGAAAGGCCGCACGGGCCGGGAATCGAACCCGGGACCTTCTTGCTGTGAGGCAAGAGCGCTAGCCACTCTGCCACCGTGCCGCTTTACTTCACTAGAGTGAAGTAAAAGTACTAGTGCTGTCAAATATTGTGCTATTGTCACGTTAACGCGAACCAATTTTAACGCCGTTCTTTCTTTTATCACACCGTTAATCACGTCGCTGAAGACAAATATCTCCGCAAGTAAATGTCGTAGAGACTTACAGGCCTCCGGAAAGCGCAGCACAGTCGCGTTGAAAATTCATGCCAAAAAGTGCTAAGTTAGCATTTTCCAAAACTGCTGACTCTGCACTTGATTCAAAACAGTATGAGATAAAAACTTGTTTGATTTTTTTTGCCTGAAACTTGACTTTTTCCTCCTGAAAATGTGTCAGCGGCCATTTTGTTTTATGTTTACACAGAACATGGAGGGCAAAAGCATGGAGTAACATTTGTGCCAAAAAATGAGGTAATCGTAACATTTAGGACATTTTTGATGTTTTTTAATCAAAAATGCAAATATATGGAGAATAAACACAGATGACACATAGAAGGTCAGGTTTATAGCCTTTTATGTTCATAGAAGCATATATTAGTGAAATAATAATCAGAAAAGTGGATACAGTTAAAACTGTATCAATGACTATCCCCTCTCCATGTTGATTATAGTATTAAAAAGATCATTCAAGGGACATTTACAATAGATAAGAAAGTGTGATTAAGTTAATGACATTCATGAGATTAATCACGATTCAATATTTTAATTGTTTGACAACACTAAAAAGTACCTGTAATTTGTACTTGTTACTTTGTTACTTTCCACCACTGACCTGCGATTATATGAAGCATTCAAAACGCATTTTCAACCTTTGGCATATTATCTGAACCGGTAATACCCAAAGTCTGGATCGTTCACACAGGGGCCCCCCAATAATAATAATTCACTATATTCCAAAGAATTTGTAATGTTTTATAACCCAAAATGTACATAAATAAAAAAAATATATATATATAATAATAACTAATAGCAATTCCAGTGGGCTGAATACTTGATGAAATTCAAGAAATATATAAAACCTTCCTTCAAAATTCAACTTTTTTCAATGTACTTGGTTTGCAGACAAGCTTTGGGGGCCCTCCCTGTAGTGCCTCTAAGGATATCCAGGGGGCCCCAGACCCCACTTTGGAAATCACTGATCTGAACCATCAGGCTTCTGGTTACTGTAATGAAGCTGGATCGGTGCATCTCCAGTTCAAATCCCACTGGACTCTTTACAAAATCACTTTATTGTGGAGTGGAAGAGGAAACGAGCAAATGGATGGTTCCATGTGTTTCGTTGGTGTCCCCTTCTCAGACAGAAACTTAGAAATATCCACAAAAGAAGCTCCACAAATGCTTTCCCTGATCATTATGATTTACATAAACTAACAGTAGAGGATTTTAAATCTTTTGAGACTAAAAATCTGTGCACAGACCACACACACTTAAGGACAGACATGAGGACACACAGACACGAGGAGTCACACCACAGATCATGCCATGAGAGAAAGTTTTTATTGAGCCACGCCTCCTCAGACTAAAAATCTGGCTAAAATCCTCTAGTGTGTGTCCAGCTTTAGTCTTGCAGCAATGTAGAAAATAATAATAATAAATAATAATAATAATAATAATAATAATAATAATAATAATAATAATAATAATAATAATAATAAAAAATCTCATTACAACAACAAGTGTGAGGCAAATTTCAGCATTTATTAGAAACATCAGTTGCATCATAAGGAAATCAAATATACAAAATAGGATTTTTATTTAGTTATGATCATTTCAGTGACTTGAAGAGAGACACTACAGGTGAATAGGAAAAAATAGCAATCGGTTTTAAGCATTTGCTGCTGATAATGACATGAGATAGAAATAAGTTTCTTTTAACATAGGGGAAAAAATGAAGAATGTGGTGGTGAAACCTAAATAATGGATATAGTCAGGTTTAAATATATGGATTTAGTTCAAATGTTTTAGGCTTTTTTCCAGAGAGGATTTTGGATGTTGATTTGTTCATGAATAAACTAGTTACACAGCAAACACTGATCTCTTTCCTTTAATCCACAATATCACTAAAGGTAGTAGGTGTGACCAAAGAAAACAATCAGGTCTATGCCCCGCCCTCCCTCTATGAGAGGTCTCTGGCCAGAGAGGCTCAGAAAATCGTGAATGACCCAACTCATTCTCAACAGAGAATTTGAGATGCTTCCTTCTGGCCACAGGTTCAGGAGCCAAAATGCAAATACAACAGATTCAAGAATTCATTCATACCGTCCTCCATACGGTTTGTAAATACTTCTTCTTCTTGTAGGTTTATGGCAGGCTGGACGCCGCCAGGTGTATTGCTGCCTCTCACAGTCTGTTAGTGGGACTGCATCACAGACAGATCCTCTTATGCAGGTTTGAGGAGAAAATAAAATCGATTATTGCCACAGTTACTTCATTCCTACTTTCCTGTGGTCCAAGAAGAGATCTCAGTGACACGGACTCAAGCCCCAAATTTAACATTTCTTTGAATAGAATTATTTCTTGCACACAAGAACAGCACACACTCCATGAGCACATGATATACAGTCTCTGTTTTTCTGCCACATTCGCACAGTCCATTTGTAAATAAGAATGCATAGGAGCATTTAACTGTTATTTTACTATTCCTGTAACTTTTATTATTACTGTTTGTTTGACTGTGTTTGTGTGAATGTACGAAGCAGCACCATGTACCCATGACAAATTTCCCCATTGTGAGACAATAAAGTATACAATACAATACAATTTGACTTTTTGAATCATTTTGACTAGTAACATTATCTGCAAATTTTGCAGTTAAATTGAGAATAAACAGCTTCTTGCACTAAAATTTTCTTGAAATGAAACGTTTTTTTTCTTATTTTGAGTGCAGAATTACTTGTTCCATTGGCAAATAATTTTACTTGGCAAGTCAGTGGAAATCTGTAAAAATGTGCACATTTTGAACAGATCCCAGAGATTAAACATTTAAGCGATGATTGAAATATGAGCTGCTAAAAGAAAACCTGACATTTCAGAACAAGTTTGTACAGCTCTGAACATTGTGATTTGGTAATTGTGACCATTGAAGCTTCCGTTGTGCCTTTAGTTGTGATGGTTGTACACTCCCTCTCCTGTCGAGATGGTGACCTTCCTCTCGTGTTTCTCACGTGGGCAGCTGGCTCTTGAAGCCGTAGTTGAGTTCAGCTCCTCCGCTCATCAGGAGGTCGATGCCGGTGCAAAACGAGGCGTCGGCCGCAAGGAACAGAGCGGCCAATCCACACTCCTGCTCTGAGCCCATACGACCTAAGAGCTGTGGAGAGACCAAGACTGGACTAAACCAGGACTAAACCAGGACTAAACCAGGACGAAACCAGGAACAGAACAGCTAATCCACACTCCTGCTCTGAGCCCATACGACCTAAGAGCTGTGGAGAGACCAAGACTGGACTAAACCAGGACTAAACCAGGAACAGGACAGCTAATCCACACTCCTGCTCTGAGCCCATATGACCTAAGAGCTGTGGAAAGACCAAGACTGGACTAAACCAGGATTAAAGCAGATCTAAACCAGGACTAAATTTAGCCTGGGAATACCCATGCTGCTTGCGCTCAAATCATTCGAACTGCTCAGCAGCCTGGAGACCAAGGCCAAAATCTTTGCAGGGATTTGAGGACCAATCACAGAACGGGGAGGGACGGCAAGACGATGACGCGTACTATTGGACAGACTGGATTAGCTGAGGCTCATACGTCATCGGGTACAATTGAAACGATTGGTTCTGGGCTACTGCAGACGCATATGATAGACATTGTAAACCACACCGCTCCTACCAGAAAATGAATGGGTGGTTCCCAGAC
>OMNZ01020872.1:1624-23085 GCA_900303255.1 Lesueurigobius sanzi | reverse complement strand
TGGCCGTTAACCTGTTAAACCCCACAGGACCCAAATTGGGCACTAAAATCTCTTCTTCTCTCTCTCTCCTTCCCCTCTCTCTCCCTCTTTCCTTCTCTCTCTCTCCTTCCCCTCTTTGTCTCTTTCCTTCCTCTCTCTCTCTCTCTCTCTTGCTCTCTCTCTCTCTCCCTCTCTCCCTCTCTTCTCTCTCTATCTCTCTCTCTCTCTTTCCTTCCCCTCTCTCTTTCCCCTCTCTCTCTCTCTCTCTTTCCTCTCTCTCTCTCTCTCTCTTCTTCCCCTCTCTCTCCCTCCCCCCCCCCCCCCTCTCTCTCTCTCCTTTCTCTCCCTCGCTCTCTCCTTTCTCTCTCTCTCTCTGTCTCTCTTCTTCCTCCCTCTCTCCTTCCTCTCTCCATCCCTCTCTCTCTCCTCTCTCTCCCCTCTCTCCTTTCTCTCTCTCTTTCTCTCTCCTTTCTCTCTCTCTCTCTCTCTCTCTCTCCCTCTCTGTATGCCTTTGGTATTTGAAAAGTAACTGTATTTCAAAATACCCTTAAATGAGAGAGTATTTGTACCTGAATACAGTTACTCAAAATGAGTATTTTGAATAGTATTTTAAATACATGTATTTAGTTACTCCCCAACACTGTGTAGAAGTGGTTGTCCATGAATTCCCCCGCCCCCCCAGGGTCAGCACAGCCCCTGCGGACCCAGGAGGGTTAATATAATCCAATAACAATAGTTTGGCGCTACATTCCTCAGCCCTTCATGTTGCAAAGTCATTACAAACCTAAGATACACTATTTATGTCTGGATGTTTTGTTTAATTCCCAGCCAAAGAGGTTATAGAGTTGACCGGGGAGTCTCAAACTACATTCACTGATATGGTTTCTGAGCTGGGGCTTGCTTCCGCTTTGGGCCCAAAAGCCCAATACACACTGCTGGCTCCATCGAACTCGGCCTTTACAGGTAAGTCAATGTGACATCATTATATACTGTACATGAGTTGGATTGGGGTGTTCTAAAAAGACAATTGGGGTTTAGAGACATAAAGTAACATGATTTGAATCGAATACTGTTTAATAAATGTCTTGTTTGTCAGATGAGGTGTTGAGCACAGACAAGAGTTTGTGGAGGCTGATTTTGGAGAACCACATCCTGAAGCTAAAGGTGACACTGAGCGAACTTTACAACGGACAGACCCTGGAGACGCTGGCTGGAAATCTCATCCGGGTCTTCATCTACCGCACAGTGAGTCGCAGCAAGAAGGAAATGGACACTTTCTGTATAAAAAATAAGAATAATTGAACAAAAACCATCAATCAAACAACACGGCATGAGCACAGTGTCGAACCCAAAGGAACAATATCAACTTTTATCAGTTACATTATTGTTAGATTCCTGTGAAAAAGAGTTTGGGATCAAATAGTATAAATTGAACATTACTAATGAAATCTGCCATTTTGTGGGAAACTGAACTAGCTACAGTATATTTACTAGCTCTATTGACCATAGACGAACATTAGCTAAAAAAAGCTGCTGAGTCACTTCTGATAAATACATTTTACACACTAACAATGACTCCTTACTTTTTAAAATTTCCATTAGTTTATTATTTTTGAATGTACCTCTATACTGTATATAATAATATGCACGAACATTTTCATGGTGCATTTAAAAGCTTTTCATCAGATGCACACGAGTGACATGTGATGCTCTCCCTCTTCCGTTATTTCCCTATGGGGGATTAGAAGTGCCTCGTCCAAATAAATAAAAAGCTGTGGATTACATGGAGGCAATGAGTTACTGATGGACTGTCACAAGTAACGTGTTAAAAACATCACGCTGATGTAAATACTTCACTGAAAGAAACTTCCGTGTTCATCGCAGTAAGTGTTTTTGTCTTCAAGCTAATGGCTAACACCAAATAAAAATGTGAAAAGCTCAACATTTTTTAAGGAGCTGCTTTTCAATGCTAGCCTTTACCGCAGAGATAAAAAAGTAACTCACTGCCTCCATGTAATCCACAGCTTTTTATTTATTTGGACGAGACACTGCTAATCCTCCTTAGGGAAATGACGGGTGAGGAAGAGCAGCGGCAGAGTGAGATTCCAGCTGGAAGTCACATGTCACTCACCTGCAAAGAACCTATTGGCTTTTGATCTTGAAACTCCAGCATTGTCAGATTATTATTGTAAATATTTGATTTATTTGCAGTTTTGCATTTAAAATGAGTGTATTTAAGTAACTAATTTCAAGAGATTTGCCGGTGGGGTAATTGTTTTTTTATGCTTAAATCAAGAAAAGACATCGACAAATATCTTATTTCAAGTAAAGTAATATAGTTTTTTTCTGATTTTGACTGCAATGACATCATTTTTTTCTTAATTTAACAGTAAAAAACTTACTGGCAAGTTTTTCTCAATTCTAGATTTCGCTTTACAGTTTAGTCTACTTTCTTTACTTACAAAAATAGTCAAGTTGAAAGTTTCATGTGCACATTTATGGGAATATACAGTATTTATCCGAAATTAAATGAAAGTTGCGGGGGCCCCATGACATAATTCCGCTTAGGGCCCCATGACATAATTCCGCTTAGGGCCGGCCCTGACTGAACCCATATCTCAGCTTCTTCCCAACTGTGTTTTTCACTGTAAACAAATGAAACTGTAAATTAGTCCAACACTGGGAGGGTGGACTCTTTTTAGATGAGGATCAGCTGCTTCGTTTCCCTGTGGCGACTCCAACTGTTTATCCTTATTGATTGCAATCAGAAAAAAACAGACTGAATGACAGATCTCATCCTTCCAAATAAATATTTACCAGATTTTCACCAGTGTGCGACTAACGCAAACCTTTCTTTCTGTTTTCAGGCCGTGTGTTTAGAAAATTCCTGCATGGTTCAGGGCAGTAAAGAGGGAAGCAACGGAGCCGTGCATCTCATGAGATCCATCATCAATGTGCCGGAGAAAACCATCTATGAGATTTTGATCGCCGATGGACGTTTCAAGTAAATGCTTACCGACTGTACATGCCAGTGACAATAACTGAATCCAGTATTTCTTAGACTTTTTACACAAAATAACATCCCAGAAAAGTTAAAAATGTGTTGTTTTTATGGGTATGACTATCTACTAAACTGTTAATAAGAAAATATGAAGGGTTTATTTGCAAAAACAGATAAGTGCCATTGACAAAAATCAACATTTGCTTGTAGTTTTCTCTTTTTGTAGATGAGATTTTAATGACCAGATCTATTTTAGTGCATCAGAAATATGAAATCACTTGTTATTGATCAAATTAATTCACCTTTTCACTTTACTGGTGCAATCTGCAGAGTACGGTAATACAACTTAGCAAAAAATTCAAAATGGAGATATCTGCTTTTGCAAACGAACTCTTCATATGTATATGTCCAAAATGAAAACTGGTAGTACCAGTACAAAAAGCCCACCCCATTAACCCCTTAAGACCTAGAGTCCCCGAAAATGGGGACTTTTTTTCAGATACAGTTACTGACCTACGTGTTTTACTGTGTGTTTTATTCCAAAGTTGCAAATTAGTGACAGCTGATGTGGGATTATCCATTTTTGTTGTTATTTGCTCCACCACAGGGAGGAAAAAGGCCTTTTTGCGGAAAAATATCTGTGTTTTTTTCAGGCGTAAATTCATTCAAACCTATGGCAACCTCATTTTATTGTCAAACAACATCATTTATTTTTATTTCACTTCCACCGTCATCCCAAAGCTCTACCAAATGTGTGGACACCAAGGTTAGCCATGTACACCTAGGATGTAAAGACATGATTTTAGGAGAAAAAGGCCTAGGGCTTAAGAGGTTAAGAGTGAAAAAGAGTGAATGCAAACCATGTTTCAAGATGAATTTCCTAAATGTCGCCATGAGACAGCAGAAACACTAGCAGCTGCTTTCTGATTTATTAGCACCACACAAATCCAGCACCACGACATCACAGTCTGTTCAACTGGCAGCAATTAAATTTAAGCATATTGTACTTGTCAGAGCCAAAAACATTTCTATCAACCAAAAGATTTGAACTGAAATTGATGTAACTTTTCCACATTATCTATCCACAACATACTGTAAACCCAACTAATACCCCATTACCAGTGTTGCACCTGAACGCGTTCATTGAACCAAAGTTCATATTTTGGGCGCACGTGAACTGAACACACTGTATTACTGCCTGATGAACGAACTATGAATGCGTTCATTCTGGTGTCTGTGAACGGCATGCCCCATCTGTTTAACTTGGTTCAATAGGGGCCAGATTTCTTTAGTGTTCCAGGCGAAAACCCGACTAAACACACCGTAAAGAGCCCTTAATATTTAGCGTAAAAACAGTGATCTCATGCCTGCATCCACTGCCCCAGGGGAATGCTAGCTTTAGCACATCCGGTGTGTGCGAACCCCATCAAAATAAAAGCAGTCATTTCAAAATAAAACCCCTATATTAAAACTAACAGAGAACATACCTTAAAAGGGGCTTTGGCAATGATAGAAAATAATAGCTCGCAGCAACACAAAAAACAAACTATGAGCTAGTTCATTTTTGGAACTATGAACGAACTATTAACTATAAACAATTATGAAATATGAACGACCTAGTTCATTTTGAAATTTGTGAACTGAACTTTGAACCTGTTGATGTAGAAAATGAACTGTCCCAACACTGCCCATTACATTATTTTATCAGGATCTTCTTGAACCTGATGGAGACCGCAGGACTGACGGACCTGCTGCGACAAGAGGGCTCCTACACCATCTTCGCACCGACAGATGATGCCTTCAAGGAGCTTTCCCGAGAAGACATGGCTCTGCTGAAAAGTAGGTCACCGCTTTGAACCCAGATCAATACAATGAAAGAAACTATTCGACTGATGACTGTAAAAAAAATAAAAACGTTGGTGTTTCAACAGGTGATGTCAATGTGTTGAGGACCATTTTGTTGTACCACTTCAGTAATGGAGTTTTCATCAACGGGGGCCTTGAAAGGGGCGTTACCAATCTGCTGAAGACTCTGCAAGGAAACAACCTCCAAGTCTTGTCTGTATGTACGAGCACGTTTCATGCAATGTGGGTGAACATAACACAGGGGCTTAGTAAGATATGGAGGGAAACATTACAGGATAGTTAGAAAGGCTTTTCTCATATTGTGGTGACTGAAGAATATTGACTGAACAGACTGAATGTACTGACCTACTTTTTATTTTTTGTATTGTACTTTCTTATTTGTTTCATTTCAAGGTAAATAACTCCATCCACGTCAACTCTGTGGATGTCCCTGACGGTGATTTGATGGCCACGAACGGCGTTGTGCATGTGGTGAAAAACGTCCTGTACCCGGGAGGTAAGTACAGCTCGGACTTGACATTGTGTCTCTCATATGGAACACATTATATTTGGTCTTTGTCATGACTCTATAATAAAGTGTAATATTGGCAGACCTCCCAGTGGGCCGCCAGGACCTCCTGGTTCTGCTGAAGAAGCTTATTAAGTACATCCAGATACAGGTACTGCGCTGCCAACATTGGTGTTTAAAAGTGATTTGTTTTATATTCCTGTCATAAAAGACATTTCTGTCTTGTTCCAATAGTTTCAAGCTGGATTTACATACACAGAGATCCCACTGACTTTCATCAGTAAGTGATGAATTCATTCTTATGAATAATAATCATGAATACATTATTCTCATATTTTGGTGTCATGTTACAGAGAGGACTGTCACGACCACGCACTATATTGAAACAGGTAAACCATTGTTTTATGATTCACTAAAGATAATAGATTAAAGCAAATTTTATTTTTTATTAGAGCACCTACAATTATTCAAATTGGCCTCAAAATATTACTAGAAATGGAATCAGCATTGGCCATGAAAAAACATAACTGTCAATCTGTAATGTTGTATTTCCAATTTAAGCCTGTAGCCTCAGCCTGCTGCTCTTCTGGGGACAGTATTGTGTGTTCATCTCATTATAACCTCTGTTATTTTGTAATTTGACATTCACTCTGATCCAAGATCTCAGAGCAGAATTAGTCCTTGGACTGAGGTTTTCGTTTTGGGATCAGTCCCAAGAGTCTCTACCGAGACGGGAACACCTTTTATATCGAGTGACATAGGAAAGACACAGTTGACTTACTCGCACTTGATTCGTCTGCTACGCTGATTACGTATTGAAATGGGAACATCCAAGATTTAATTTAGCAATTTTCTCCAATTTTCTTTCCTTTAAGGCGACTCTGCCACTGAATTTATTTAAGTCTAAACTTGTTATAACCTTTACACATGTAACAAAAACTATTACTGGATTACAGTGTATTGAATAACAGTGCAGGGGTACAGTGTGAAGAATATATTCATCATTTTACTTCACAATCTTTGAACGCCTCACACGGGTCTGGCTCTCATTATTGGACAAGGCCAAGTTTCAGTAAAACTCAAGCCAAAGATGAAATGGATGATGTAAGCGCACACATATGCAAGTCTTCAACCATCGTTGCTCAACAACACAAAAAAAAATGATTTTTGCCATATGGTTTATTAGAATGATTTTTCAATGCTTTTTGTGAAATCAATCAATTTGACAAAACATTAGTAATCCCGCCAGAATGGGTTAATCTTTGTATCTGATCTGTATCTATAGGAGATGGATTATTGCCATAAAGGCACTAATACTTGCTCTTAAAAAGTAAATGTCTTTTTTATGCCATTAGTGGTATACAGTAGATATAGTGCTGCTATTAGTTTGGAGCCATTTTCATCTTGCATTTTGTATTTCATTATTTCAAGAACAGTTACACAGACTGTGATATGTATTGTATCATCGCCCTAATGAACATACAGTTTTGTATGCCATAATTCATTAGTGGAAAGTTTGGCATCTCTGCTCAGACCTCCCCGATCCAGCCCCGGAAAAAGCAGAAGAAAACGGATGGATGGAAAGCTGTACACAACATAAGACTTATTAAAGTTTCAGTCAAAGCTTGATTCAATGGATCTGACTAGAATGAGGTCACTCAATTCAGTCAGATGGGGCTAAAATGACTGGATTTTTCCTATATATCCAATGGAAAGGTGATTATATACAGGCTGCTGTTCAATTATCATGGACAGTTTCTCACAACTATGAACAGACATATTAAGTATGAATAGGCTAGATCAGAGGTCTCCAACCTTTTCTACCCTGTGAGCTATACTTTTGCGTCACAAAAATGCCAGTGAGCTACTTATGCTCCAAAGCCAAGATGATAATCCAGCACAATAAAAGGAAACGTCTGTTGTTTAAGCTTTGCACTTTGCTATATTCACCTAAATGTTTGGAGATGCTTTGATCAGAACTAAAAATGCATCTAAAATTTGACTCATGAAGCATCTGTAAAAATGTAGAAATGCCTTGGGCGAGCTACTTGGAAAGGGCTGGCTTGGAGATCCCTGGGCTAGATGTTCTGATGAGAGGAGGGACTTAGAGGTTAACTCCTCCTTCTGGCTTACTCTAAAGACACCCACAGGCGTGCTAAAGTCGTTATTAAGCTGATGACGATCTTTGAACTAAGATCGAAACGTCCTACACTTCAACTACAGAGTACAGATGAAGACTGAAGAATTTTTGCCTAAGAACAAAGATATATTTTTTCTGCTACTCAATACCTTCTGTACATCAGACTAGATTCAGTTGGTCGCTCGTCTTTGCGATACATCAGAACCCATAATGGTAGAGGAAGTATTGCAGACGCCAAATAACTAAAGTACTCTCTCTCTCTCTTACTCTTTCCTTTTTTCTCCCTCTCTCTCGCTCTCTTCCCCCAGTGCCCGATGTGACCAAGGTGATCAGAGTCATTGGAGAGCCCTCCATCACAAAGGTCACCAGGGTCATAGAGGGCGAGCCGACCATCACCAAGGTTACGCGGGTGATCGAGACGGAGCCGGCGGTCACTGAGGTCCGGGTGGAGGTTGAGCCAACGATCAAAGTTACCCGTGTGATAGAAGGAGAGCCCACCATCACGAAGGTTACAAGAGTTATAGAGGGTAGGTCATGGGTTTCAAATGGTGAGAATGAAATATGTTTCCACAGAAAGAAATCATTTGCAACAACATTTGGTCAATTGTGCTCAAAAAGTGGCATTTATAAAAGGGAAAAGTCATGTTATTGAAAGCTACACATTGTATGACTTTACATTATGCTTGTACAATATGTAGAGATTGGGCTTGTATCATCATGCTGCACTGAATTCCCAGCTTTTGTATTAAAAATGTTGGTGATTTCACATAAAATGTCAACTAAAGCATTCAAACAAAATGCTTAGTTGATGTATTTACTAGGGATGCAAAGATTCCCTCGAGTCACGATTCGATACGATTTTCGTTATGAAGTCACCATTTCCATTCAAGTTTTAATAATTTTGTTCAAATAAAATATTTTTTCTATTTTACTAACAAGCAAAAATAGCTCAAGAGAATCACATGTTCTGCTGTATTGTATCAAAATACATTCTCGTGCAAAATATTCACGTTTTTAGCTCTTATAGGCGTCATGGTAAATAGCAGGCATGACACTTTTTGTATAATATGTACGAGAGGGGATCGTTTGTTTGTTTTTCACGAGGGGATCGCATATCGTGTATGCAATAAGGTAATGAAAGGCACACTTCATGGTAAATAACAGGCATGACACTTTTTGTGTAATATGTGCCCCGTCGCTGAGACCAGGGTCACAACTCGGCAGCACAATCTGTTAGTTGAGATCACGGAGAAGCCTCTCCATGTTTCAGATAATAGTGTTTGTATCTTTAAAAGCGTACATTTTGTGTTTGAAAATCAGGTGTATTTTCAGGATATTCAGTGAGCGTGTGCCACGACACAGTTCATTTCCTTCTGAACATTCACGTGTGATCATTTCCGACAGTATTCTCCTAGTAAAAAGCTTAAATCCAGTGCTTAATTTGTAAATCCAGATTTTCAGGAACACTTGTGTACTGGGTGGATTTTATGGGGGAACAGCCCAAAATAATTGCATATTTAAAAGTTCTTGGAATATTTTATTTCCCGGATCCAATAAAGCTCAAAATTCCGATTTCCCGGAATGCGTTCCCCCAAAAGCCGGATCAAATTAAGCACTGCTTACATCGCTTACTCTGCGCTGTCTTCATCCGACGAATTCTCCCTTAGAAGTCCCAATGTCCCTCTCTGTCGTTGGCGATCTTGCTCTTTCCGCTCCACAATCAAGGATGAGAGAAACATAATTTCGAACCACTCACATGGTTTGACAAATAAAGAATCTTGAATATTGAATCTTGAATCTTGAATCTTGAATCTTGAATCTTGAATCTTGAATCTTGAATCTTGCCCAGACAAGATGCCTCTGCCCCGAGAACGTCTACTCCAAATCCCGGCCCATGACTATGGAGTCTCTTGCGATGTTTATCCGTTTTTTTTTACAAACGTATGAAAGTGGCGCCAAGTGAATGAGAGAAATGTCATTTGAGCATAGAAAACAAACATGTACACTCTATGGTTGTTGCTCTCCGCCTTCCAGTCACATAAAGCAGGGGGAGGAGTTTCCCCACAGGCAGAGCTCAGAGGGCGCTGCTTCCCGGCTGCTTCTCAGTGAGAATGCACCGGGAACATCTGAAAATACTATTAGCGGCTAAAATCTTATTTTGTGTGTCGGAGCTCTTTCACAGCTATATTTTGTGTGTTTTTCTAATGTGATTTTCAATAATATATTTATATGTGTATTTTTTGCAGGTGATTTTGAAAGGACTATTGAGAGCTTCAAACGTTTATTGAGTTTAATGATATTTTCATCAGAATCAGACTAGACGTGTTGCCATTGTCAATGAGAGGATTTACAGACTAGAAATTTCTTCAGTATAATCGTGCAACATGAAACATAAACTTGTAATAGTGATACATAACAAACTTAACAATAAGGCCGTACATAAAAATACAAAGCTCACTGCGCGGTGCACTGTCATGGGAAGTGTGAAGGGGAAAGTCTGGAGAAGAATTAGTTAAATTAACAAATGAACTTTTTCTTTTCTTTTCAGATAACATTAAGAAGACGCTTACAGGTGAGTTTCATCTTCATAACAGCTCAACAAGAAACCTGAATATATTTAAATCAAACGGACACTGAAACCTGTCACATGTATCCCATACGACACGACAGGCGAACTATGACTTTGGTTTTGAATGTACTGTCCATATAATCCCAATAATAATCTTCTTTTTTGTTTTCTGTAGAGGATATTGAGAAATCTCTTCACTCAGGTGAGTTCAAGTTCATCCTTTTAGCATCTTACTACTGCAAGTTAGTGCAAACAACAATAACTGACTTTACATGTGGCTAATTGTACTGTATGTGCAATGTGATGTTTCTTCTCAATTTAAGTGCAATGAATACTGGGCAGATCATTTTACTGAGAAAAATGTACTAATTGTTAGATACTTATTGCAGTGTAGCGACATTTATTATTTATTATTTTTTATTTACACTGATGAGATTGGAAAGATCGAAGTGCCCTTTCAGGTCAGTTCAAACTATTGATTTTCTTTCATTCGTTTAAAGGTTACTTAGTGTAGTCAGCCTTGCCCAGTGGTCTCAAGGGTTACACTTTGAGAGTAAACCTTCATTTAAAACGTTCTTGATTTATATTGCCAATATTTCCATTTAATCATACAGAGCAAAGCATTCCTCAAGTGGGAGTGGAGAGCGAGCCAGTCGTCACCAAAGTCACCAGAGTTGTTGCAGCACAACCAACAATTACCAAAGTTACAAGAGTGATTGAGGGTGAGCCCCACTGTCATACTTCTATATTTATATAGTTTCTTTTCCTATTATTGTGTTTGATCTTTTGCCCTTTCCTGTCATGCAGGTGTAGGAGTGGATACACAGAGCAATGCAGGTCAGTTTTGTAGACCACTGTAAATGAAGTTTTCTTTACTTTTTGCGTTGATCTAACTCAGTTGCCTGAAGCAATCTTATGTTCAACCTTTTCATTGGGTTTGCATTATATCTTCAGACATATGGTTTTCTTGGGTGCGTCCTGCCAGTTGTTCACATTACAGTCAAGCCAACAGAGACTAATAGTGCGTTCACATCAAAGGCTTCGTGGACGGTTTTACTTTCAAAATGCTGTATATGGTAGACGCACGTCAAGGGGCGCCAAGAGATCGGATGGCGCGTCATGTGCTTCCTGAGCTGAGAAAAGCTTCAAACGCTAAATCTCAACTTCTCCAGACGCGCTCAGACAGGCTCGCTAGTGACGCAATGACACACTTCACGTACCGGGATGAATCCAGGAAAAGCAGGAAAACAACAAAACCCGTCGCAGTTCGCTCATCATATCACATTTACGTCCTGTCTATGCTCTCACATCAATCTCACATACTGCCATTTTAGCCCACTGTGGGTTAAAAACTGCCCTGAGATGAGGGAAATTGGTGCGCTGTCTCGCCATGCTGCAGCCACCCCCTTCCCCCTTTCCTCCCACCTCTGGTCAGCGGAGGAAAGGTACTCTATAATAGTAAGATAAGAGAGGATTTGACTTGATTACAGCAGTAAAGAAGTAAGTGTAAGAGTAACAAAATCAAAAAAGTCTGAGGCACTCTGTTTAGTCCTTTAATGAAAAAATGGACTGCCTACGCGTTTCGACCTCGTCAGGGCATAATAATTAGAACCAGGCGTGTCCCTTTTAAAATAAAAGTCATGTGATCAAAAGTCACATGACTGAGGTATTTACAGATTTACAAAATTTCAAAGTACGATATGTCCGAATACATGGAGAAATACATTTAAAATATGTAGAACAGAACATTTCCCAAAAAACATTTGTTTTTGGGAACTATAATTATTCCCTGACGAAGACTTGCTAAGCCGAAACTCGTAGGCAGTCCATTTTCACTAAACAGAGTGCCTCAGACTTTTTTTGATTTCGTTACTCTTACACTTGCTTCTTTACTGCTGTGATCGAGTCAAATCCTCTCTTATCTGGCAACGATTGCCCTGTCTTTGAAGAGCACCTGTTTCCAGCCTCCTCACTACTACACGGACCCTCTGAAGCGCTCACCATCCTTGTTTGAACTACTCTATAATAGTATTCAGCTTATTCTGCCCCGCCCACTTTTGTTGTAAAAGCATTTCCTGTTTGTCTTAGCACTTTCTGCGGTTTTGCCGTCCGAAACCGTCAGAACGCACCTTAATAGGGACTAGATTAATGACTTGGAGGAAATTATTGCTAGTATCTGAGCTTACTGCAGTTGGTCAGGTCTAGGTTCAGCATCGCTATGTGCCCTAAAATGAGCTCAGCTGAACATACTGACTGACCAGGTCTCTCCATCGAATGTGTATTCCCTGATTGCATATTCCACGATGACATTGCCAGAATTGATCGGGCTCAAATTGTGAAAGTGATTCAGGGAGCATCATTTCCTCCACAGAGTCCAGACCATGACCCTCTGAGAATCTTTGACATGTGTTGGAGCTTAGGCCGTCCAATATGTTACAGTGCGTGACCATTTTTGGCCTGGCATTGTGTAATCCAACGCACGAACAGGAAGTAAACAGACTTGCGTTCGAAAGGGGGTATCTGATTTTAAAACCAAATCGAGGAAATAAGATCTGTTGAGCCATCATTCTGTCCCTCCCACGTGCATAGTATTTAAGCATTACCAGTGCAGTAGTATGTCAGGGGGAAGATTCTCCCAGAAGTGTTACTGTTTTGTTGCGCAACCATACAGTTTTAGCCCATCCTAAAACAACTAACTGATGCGTGTGTAATAGCGGCGTCCATTGTGCTGCTTCCCCCTCCGGTGCTGCGTGGGGGAGGACTACAAATCACCCCTGCAATCTAGACCTCATGCTGGACTGGAAGTGTTTTACTGGGAGGACATGCTACGCTACGCTCCCTGGAAACGACCACATTTTTCAGACCTGTGTTTGGCAAACGATCCACTTGTAATGTACGCGGCTTGTAGCATTTCATTGCTCGTGTCCAAGAGTCTGTAGTGTGCTGGCAATGGAGCACCAAGATACGTATGTTGGTCCATATCATACCACATCCATCTAACACATTAGATTTTTCCCCATTTTCCATGTGTTGTGGTCATCTTAATGTTCCTAATTGGGGAGCTCATCTCTGACTGTTGGGTTTGGTTACGGAGCAGGTGGTCTTACCTTTTTCATTTCAGGCTGTCTAACACACATACAGCGGGTTCAGGAAGTATTCATGCCCCTCTGTTTATCCAGAACAACAAAAACTAAACACACACACACAATATTTCCAAGCAAGTGTTTCCAAGGAGCTTGCCAGTGCTTTGACCTCCAGAAATGTCACATGAAAACTATAGTATATGGAGAGATTGGATTTTCTCTTATCATGGGAAAGTCCTTTCTGCTGGTCAACATCACGCACGTGTACAGTATTTGAATATTGTCACCACTTTTGGACACCTTTATGAGAAAATAATTAGACCTTAGTTTATATGTGCTGACAGAGAAGACACTGAACTTTGTGACAGTGTGTGTTTCATGTGGATTGGCCCAGGACCTACAGAGAAATTAGCAATAAACTAAGGCTGTGTCCGAATGTCCACCCTAACCACTCATTTACTATATAGTCCCGCACTGCATCGTAGACTATATAGTGGATTCGGACACATTTCTCTTCGCTACTTCCTTATCACGTGACCCGAGCGCCGCACGCAGTGAAATAATCTGCGGAGGAGAAAAGTAGGGAGCAGCGCATCCGCAATGGCAACAAGATGAGTGCACTATATCTGCTGAAATGTTCGCAAAACGCCGCTAATAATGGATTTCTGCGACCAAGACCGACCAAATTCAAGACGCCGTTTAATATTAATGGATATTAGTCAGAAAAGTTTTAGTCAACATGGACTTCACGACAATGAAGAAAACGGTTTGAAGGAAGAGAAGCGAGGAGTGCTCAGGGGCTCAATGCTGTAGTAGGAACCGGTGCTCTTCTGATAAGGCAGGTAAATGTACGAAGAATAAGTCAGAGGCACTCGGATAGATCAAAGGTTCTTAGTTTAATTCGCCGACGCGTTTCAACTTACAGTTTTCATCAGGGCTTTGTGTCAATGAAAAAAAACGGCTTGGATTGTTTGCATTTTGCCTGAGAAGAGAAGCTATGGATCTCAAGCTAAGCAGCTAACTTTAGCAACTTTTCCCCACTAAAGCAGCGTTTTGGAGAGTTTCATTCATCCGTGTTGAGACCAGTCGCTGTCAGTAATGCTTTCGGCCTTTTACGTCCGACGCTCGCAGTGCGTTGTGGACTATATTGACCCGTTTAGTGACTGCCGCTGCTCACTACTTTTCGAGATGCATTGTGGCGCACTACTTTCTCTGGACATTCGGACACCCCTACAAAATGGCGTGTCTACTATATAGTGCACTATATAGGGAATAGTTTAGACATACAGTTTTCAGTTGCCCCCCACATCTCAATGTTGAACTATAGGCCATGATTGTAATATCGGACTGCTACAAGAGAACAGATGTGGTTTAAACGAGGTCTGGAAGCTTCCTGAACCCGCTGTAAACATCTCTAATCCATCCAACATGCATTTACTTGATGCATCTCCATACCATGAGTCTTGTACATGGTTGCTTGGCGGTGGCGGAGGCGGAGGAGGTGTGTGTGTACCTGTCAGTCTGTCCCTGTCGATACTGAGTCAAGTTTGAACACCCTTCTCCGCTGCCCGCCAGAGCCAGGAGGAGACGGACCCGGCCTGGGCGTCCAACCCTTTATCATTGAGGGTATGGTTTTTTTATATTAACATTTTTTTCCCAGGTGTTAACAAGTTGGTTTCTGTTTTCTGTAGTTAACGCTCTTGCCTCACCGCAATAAAGTCCCAGGTTTGTTTATTGGACTGGGTGGATCCTCTCTGTGTGTGTGTGACTTGCATGTTTTTCCGTGTGAGCTCTGGTTTCTCCGATCAAAGAAAATCCATACAATAGGGTCCAGTTGGGTTAATACAGTTCAAGCAAATACAAAATGATTAAAACTTTGTAAAATCGTCACAGGGAGTGTAAAGACAGTGTACTTTTTAAAGTGTACTTTTTGGGTTGGATAAAGCTTGCACAATAGGAATTGAAATCAGGTGCTGAAATTCCATTTTTTAATGGCTTTTTGTAATTTGTACAGTATACAATGTTCACAAATGTCTGCTTTATAGGTAGAATATTCTTGTTCTGTAGTAACAATAATAATATTTTGTGTTTTTGACATGACCTAATTGTATCTAACAGAAGTGTTTGGCTTCTAGGACCAGACTTCTCCAAGATTACTACAATCCATGGTAACCCAGATCTGATTGAGCTGGAATCAGAGCGAATTACCAAAATCATTAAAGGTTAGTACTGTAAGAACAAAGAGGGCCAGATGAGTCAAACAGAAACATTTTACTGACTACTTTGCGCCCTATTCACAGAGGGAGGGAGATATGCTGCTGCTAAAAAATCCCAAGGTAAGTAGCAGGCATCCATTAACACCATTTAATGACAGGATAAACACTTTGCCAAAGCGACACATCACCACGTGTTGTTATTGCTCTATTTTCATGGTATTTTGTGGAGTCAGATACAGCCCACACATAAACTATTCTTGAACAAATAGATCATGTTTGAAATGTTGTTTTGTTTACTGGAGAATTACACTTAAATAGTGTATGTTCTTAAGCGGTAAAGCCCCCAATGTCACAGCAACTTACCAGGTTGTATTTACTGCATGCGCAATGAGCTCTGCCATTGCAGTTTCTAGTAACAAAAACATATTTTTCTAAACTGATTTTGTGAAGCATTTTTACCAATTCAAAAACTTAACTGGAATGGTGCTTTGTTTTACGCTCACAAAACATGATCCTTCATTATATATGAAAGTACATACATGTTCAAAATACATTTTTAAGCTGGTTCCATATGGTTTATATTTGCAGTGGGCCGTCAGAGGCCCTGTCAGTGACCACCAGTGTTGCTGAGTAATGGATTACTCAGTCATCCACTGCTGTAATCAGTTTACTCTTTCAGTCACAGATCTATCTCACCGGCCTGGAGACTAGTTCGCCGACTTGAGTCCCCGAGACATCTCTGCGAAGTCTCTGCGAAGTCTCCCGGTCTCCAGGGAGTTGCGGGAGACTAGTTGGAGACTTTTTCAAGTCTCTAACAGGTCTCCTAGAGGTCTCAATTCAGTTGTGGAGACTTTGCGGAGACTCTGAGAAGTCTTCGAGACTTCGCCGCAACTGGATTCAGACCTCCCCGAGACCTGATGGAGACTTGGAAAAAGTCTCCAACTAGTCTCCGAAAAATTCAAACGTGAAGCCTCTGGGAAGTCCCCGCCGGTGAGCTAGGTCCTTAACAGGATTACAATTGCAAAACTGGTAATTAGATTACAATTACTTTATCAAATAATGATGCAAGATTCAGATTAAGGCCTGTGCAAAAGTCAGACGCAGCTGCTGTTTATGAAATGTACAGTTTTTGATTTAATTTTGTGTTAAGCAGCAAACATTATTCAATCAAGTTACAGCCAAAGCAAGATTTACACTTCAATAAAGTTTATTCCAAAGCCCTGAGCAGCTCATGCTTTTTTTTTTTAATCCAAAGTAACTAGTAATTAGTAATCAGATTACTAAAAAATAAAGTAATCAAAGGAGTAACAAGATTACTTTTAGAAAGACTAATCAGTAGTTGGATTACTTTTATGGAGTAATCCCAGCAACACTGGTGACCACTGCTGTAATCAATTTTCTTTTTTTCTTTTTTTTTCTTTTTCATATACATTACTGGTTTGGGGTCACGTTTTTGTATTGCTTTTTCTTTGTTTTCAAGACTATTTACATTGTAGATTCTCATTGAAGACATAAACTATGACACCTGTAGTCACCTGAAATGGTTTTCAACAGTCTGTGAAGTGAAAACCATTTGCGGTGACTACATCGTGAAGCTCATTGAGAAAAGTGTGCAAAGCAGTAATCAAAGCAAAACGCTGATTTTTTGAAGACTCAATTTCACCCTTTCCATATGTGAATGCCTTCAGTGAGAATCTACAATGTAAACAGTCTTCTTGAAAACAAAGAAAAAATAATCCCTAATAAAGTGACCCCAAGCTTTTGAACGGTAGTGTATTTTACCTTACTCTTCACACCGAGTAAGACATTTGTGTTGTTTTCCTCTCGTTGCGTGAACCTACTTGTTATCTTCACTCGCAGTCGCAGCACGGAGAAGAGCGAGGCTGGCCCGGCGTCACCACAAACCAAGGGAGTGAGTGGAACCACGACCACACAGAGACTGAGCTCGTTTTGCAGTGCTCCTGGCTGAGCACTCCACCAATAACAAGTCTATTCGCCTAATTGCCTTCACAAAGCAGGACTGTTCACTATCTTACCTGGACATTTCTGTATGGGATGTAGAGGGATACAGAGGTTATGTGGGGAATTAGCTTTACCACTAAAGAATGTTCTTGTGTTTGTTTTTTTTATGTTGCATATTTTGTACAATTTGAGCATGCTTTTTGTCGAGCTTGCAGTCTTCCATTGTGAAACTGAGTTGTCCAGTGACTGTTTGCATTATATGTGTTTCACCAGTGTTGAATGTAAGCTTCAATTTTGTATGACATTGTATGACCATTGTTTTGTTTTTTTTTTACCTCAGATGTGGGCAATAAAATTGTAAATGAGTTGATACATTCAGCTTTGTTTTCTTTGAAATTCTTGAGTAATTTCAAATCAGAGTTCAGTTCAGTTGCAGGTAGCATAACTTTCTAAATCTTTTGTCTAGTATTTGAGGTACGTTTCACATGAATAAAAATGCCAACAATAATTAAAGATCAAACGTTTAAGAGTATCTTCTGTGAGATTACTATGAGGCACGGCTCTTGTGTCGCTCTGTTAACTGTTGCAACATTCTGGTGCTTGTTGGCAGTAGTTTAATCAGATAGGGACCAGTTTGCACAGGGTTTGATGGCCTTGTGTCATTGGATACAGATAAGAAGAAGGTGAAAGGAGGTTGTAAAAGTTTGTTCATGACATGACCTGAGTTCACTGCAGAAGCGCACGATTCGCTCAGTGGCCAAACTTTGCTGTATACAACAGAATGGTGGAACCTCAGCAATGTAAAATGTAACTTTCTAATATTGTAATAAGCTAAAATACCAATTAATGCCTTATTTTATATAAGATCGGTTTGAATTATTAATATTTTATGTAAAAATTCTATATATTGCTCCATATAGTATTTTTTTTTCCATTTTTTTCAAACAAAATGTATAGCTTGAAGTCAGCTAAGCCCTAATCAATGCACCACAAAGTTAAAATTACCTTTGTAAGCTGCAATTACAATATATTCGTGGGATTGATAAAACAAGAATAATAACTTGAATAACTTTTTCTACTTTGCAGCTAAAGTATTACGTGGTAAGTAACTTCACAGTGGATTCAAATCACAGACTTTTACTGAGCACGTGCAGTGTCCACAAAGGGGTGATTCATTCTACTGACAGTAGTTTTTTTTATTTTTTATTTGTTCAAGCAGGATCTTATAAAAGTTCAACAATGTGTGTATCCAGAAAATTGACACCATTTTTATTGCCAGAAGAGTCAGTTTTGTGTGTTTACAACTTTATTTTATTCATAACCTTTGGACAGCACCCTGTTATTCTTAAGAATATAGACATAAAGCATTTGTGCTTGTCCTTTATGTTTGTCCATTGTCAACATTAAATCAATAACACAAGACTATATATTTTATAAAGAGAGGGATGTGTCGTGGTAAAGGGTCGGTAAGTTTTTCCTCACAGCATTGAGTAGTGGTTATAAGATTCTGAGTGGTAATGGGGTCACATCGGTGATGATGCAGAAGGGATTCAGACAGCTGAACAGTGTTGGACACGTGAGGACTAATGGTGAGAAAGAGGGACATTTCCAGACATGTGGGTGCGAGAGGTGGCAGTGACCCAGAAATGGGTGTTTGCATTAATTCTTGCTCCTGGAAAGATTAGCTATTTTTGTGTGTGTAATTTTAACATCACTGATTGAGATGGACATGGTGCGTTTTAAAATGTTCCAGGATGACTTTGTGCTATATATCCACAATGTACTTTGCATTGTCCAGACAATAGCTGAAATGAATTGGATTTTCAAGTTAATATCAATGACAAAAGGAAACTGGAGAGACCACATCGTGGAAAATGCTTGTCCATTTTCTTTTCTTTTCACGCTGATGAGACACATTTTGGACCATGTCACACAAATTAAACGGTTCTTAACACTCTCAGAGCAAAAGTCCAATGTTTTTTCACCCACACAGCCAGACACTTCTGCTCCAAATGTAAATGGAAACCAGCTGACCGAATAAATACACACTGAATTTATGAAACTTTAGGGAAGACAAGAGTATCGTGCCATTAAGGATTCACTCACAGATTTATAGGGTGTGACAGAATATGCATAAGCCTTCTTTTATATGGTGCATCATATGAATACATACAGGTACATGTACTGTATGCTTTAGGGGTACCAACCTTTTTAGAGCCGAAGGCAACTTCAAGCGCATTGCAGTTACAAAGATTATCCTAACGAGCCCTGTTTATTGCATATTAATAACCTCATCATGTCACATAACTGTTTTTTTAGGAATCAGATTGCAAGAAAAATTATTGTTTTATTTTTAGAAAAACAACTCAAGGGCATACCCAGAAGGACACCTGGGGCCTGCTGGCATTCGGTTAGTGATCAATGATAGATGGTGTTCCATTAATGTGAAATAGAGGGCTTCACTATATGCTTCACTATATGCTTCACTATATGCTTCACTATATGCTTCACTATATGCTTCACTATATGCTTCACTATATGCTTCACTATATGCTTCACACCAGGAGTGCCCAACCACCGGTCTGTCATGCATTTGCTGCCGGGCTACTAACTACTAGGTAATGACCATAGTAATTATTGCTATCACTAAAAATCACTAAAAAACAATAATTACCAGTACCTCTTAGGTAATTAACCCAAACCCCCAACCCTAACCCTAATTACCTAGTAGTTACCTAGTAGTTAGTAATTACCCAGTAGTTAGTAATTGCCTATTAGTTACCAGTAGTTGTTAAATTCTCTGATTTATCTTTCACCTGTCCCTCATGACACACTAATAAGCTTGTCCGTAGATATATATGTATATAAAAAACAGGCATACTTTCATTTGTGTAACATTGCAAAAGTATGCAAAGTCTTTCCTAAAAGTGACACAGAAACACTAATTCATTCATTTGTCTCATCAAAGCTGGACTACTGTAACTTCCTGCTGGATCCCCTGAGGTTTCTCCACAATGGTCCCACATGGTTTTCGGACATGTTCCTGGCTGACATTTTAATTGTTTGATATTGATTTGTTTTGTGTTTGTACCGACCTCTGAGACTCTTGTAAGTTACAAAAACAAACAAATTGATTGATTGATTGATAATACAACGCCTGATAGAAAGTCGCCATAGAAATCCATTGAGTGTATCCAGTTTTATCATGCAGCTATGCTCAACGTATAACCATAGCAGCTAGCCACGTCAGTATAAGCACACAAACTAGCGAAAATGAGTAAAAAAAAAAAAACGTCCTCAGAGAACTTTTTTGCAACGGGAAAGAGCCAAATGATGAGCCAGAAGATGAGCCCAAGACCTCAGAGAAAAAGAAAGCTAATGTTAACAGACAATACCAGGAGTCTGGTTTGTCGCTACAAGTGACCGCTCTGCATAATATGTGGAGACAGGTAAACAAGGCAATGAAGCCTTCAAAACTGCATAGGCACATGGACACTATGCCCTGGAGTAAAATATAAACGATGTGAATGGAAACAAGCATGTCTCTGGTTATTGCTGCTTGTCTTTGATCTTAGTTCTGCTCCTGCAGCACAGGAGCCTGAACACAGCCACTACACAGAGCACTGTCCCAATGACAGCTGTCAGTAACAGCAGCAGGACGTCCACACAGTAGTATGAGTACCAGGGCATCTTATAGGCCTGTGTGCGCAGGTGAGAGGCGCCTTTATGACGCATCACAAACTCCAACCAAAACACTGCATGGTCCATGGGGGACATGGGCTGCTCCCTGTGCAGACGGGACAGTCTCTGTATGTTGTCCCTGTAGTGCTGTTGGTGGAGCAGCTCCCTGAGGCCCTGCTCAAAGCTGTCTCCATTCAGGTCAATGAGCTTGATGATCTTCCCTGCACCTCTCGCCTCCAAACGGAGGAGGTTGTCAAACTGGTCAAAGAACAGTGGAATGCCCAGCACTGGGACACCATGGTAGATTGCCTCCTGGACGCCATTCGTCCCACCATGGGCCACAAACACTTTGGTCTGAGGGTGTCCCAGAAGGTCCTTCTGTGGCATCCAGTCCACGATCAGAGTGTTGTTGCCCAAAGTAGATGGCCGTGCACCAATATGCCTCCAGATCACCTA
>OMNZ01020871.1:0-11944 GCA_900303255.1 Lesueurigobius sanzi | reverse complement strand
TGGAGCTCCAGTCCGAGGGACATTGACAGTCATAATTAGCCTCTTCCATTTTCTGACAATTGCTCCAACAGTTGTCCTTTTTTCACCAGGCTGCTTGGCAATTGCCCCGTAGCCCTTTCCAGCTTTGTGGAGGTCTACAATTTTGTCTCTGGTGTCTTTTGACAGCTCTTTGGTCTTGCCCATGTTGGTAGTTAGACTTTTGACTGATTGTGGGGTTCACAGGTGTCTTTATGAAAGCTAAGAACCTCAAACAGGTGCTACTAAATTAGAATCATGAGCAGAGTGTAGTTGGACTATTTAAAATCAGAATAACAGGTCTTTGAGGGTCAGAAATCTGGCTGCTAAGCAAGGGATCAAATACTTTTTTGACACGGTAATATACAAAAAATATTGTTAATAAATCATACATGATTTCCGGATTATTTTTTTTTAGATTCTGTCTCTCATAGGGGAATTGCACCAACGATGAAAATGTTAGACCCTCGCAAAATCACAGGGGGATCAAATACTTTTTGGCATCACTGTAACAACTGTCCAATCATGACTACAGTCTGAGCATCAAAATAAAAGCACTAGTGTAGCTCCGCGCCAGACAAACGTTCACCTTAGTTGGCTTTTCCTCAATTTAAGTTAATCATGATGAGATTAACTTAACATGATTAACATGAGATCCTGATAGTCCAAGTTCTGGAAAAAGACACGTTTCCTAAGGACATTTTAAGTCTATAAAGATCATTTCTAAAGGTGACTAAAGTTTCCAATAAGGTTGAATGGGAAAAGAAAATCCAAAATAGAGGGAAAACTATATTACTATAGGCACTTGTTGATTCCTTTGCCGATCTCTGTTAAACCGAAGGAAACTTGACTTGTTTGATAAATACTTTTGTAGTAGCTTATTAACAAGTGTGCAATTTTGTGCTGTGTGAGTGATTGCTTCTTGAGATGGAATTGGGATTTTTTTATTCATTTTTTTCACCTCCGGAACATCGCCCCGCCTCCGTCCCACCCTCTCCACATCTGCTGCTGAAACCCTCATTCATGGATCCATCTCATCTAGACTACTATCTCCACTACTGCAATAGCCTCCTCTCTGGACTCCCCTCTTCCGACTTACAAAAACTGCAATATGTTCAAAATCTCACACACTCCCACTCCAGAGACCACATCTCCCCTGTTCTCCATCAGCTACTGGCTCCCCACTTCAAGGTTCTGCTAATCACCTACAAAGCCCTCCATAACCTGGCCCCTCTGCTTTCCTTTTCTCTCGATCTCTGGTAAAGCTTTGTCCCGCCACCGCAATGTAAACAAAGCAAACAATCAACATAGCTTGACTTCATCAGAACGGAGCAGTATGTTGTTTTTTTCTCCCTCAACAGCTGCAGTGAAGGAGTGAAGGGGAGCAGGAGGGAAGAAAGGAGTGGCTTCAGGAGAGTTCACTTGGAGAATCAGGAAGTAAAACAACAGGAAGTATAGCTGTGTTTCTCAAAGCGCTACACTGACGTCATTATTTATTCATTTGTGATGGGGCACAAGTTGGGGATTTTTCTAAATGTTTTTAATTGTTTTTATCTGGTTTTATTATGCATGCCTTTGAGTGTTTTACCTTTTTTGTTGTGGATTTTAACTGCATGCTTTTGAGTGTTTTTATCAGATTGCTGTGGCTTTTAATTGCATGATTTTAGACTCTGCCCCTTTTAGCTTGTTGCTCTGACAACCCAAAGCACTTGTCACTTTAGCCAATCAAGCGTCTCCTGCAATCACTACACCTGCGAGCAGGAGAACTATAAAAGTGAGCACCAGGGGAGACTAAGGGAGATCCACGGGCAGAACAGGACGGGTGAACACTGAGTCGGACGCATCGAACGCCACTGCGAACAGGGGCCCCAGGACCACGCAGCCGATCCTGCGAGCTACTGGAGCGAACACCACGAGGCCGACTACACCCGACGTAAGTGCCTGTAGGCTCTGTAGTGGTGTTCAACTGCCTTGGGCTGTAGGCTATTTACACGTGTACTGGGTATTGGCTGTGTGTGTTCTGTGGGCAGGGCGATCGCAAACCAGGGAACAGGTGGACGAGGCGGCCAGGACGTCCAGGCAGACGAGCGAGACCGATCAAAGGCTACGATTTTATTCCTGTGGCCTGCCTCGTGTTTTTAATCGTCTGTGCAGGAGCTCTGAAAGCAGCGAGCCCTGGCCATTGGCGCACCGTGCCCGGACTGCGGCTTTTATCCTTGTTTTATCGGACTTTTATCGCCGCCAATTTTATTATCATTTTTGTTTTTAACTTTGATTTTAATAATACATAATTGTAATACATTTTAATGTGCATTCACTGTCTTATCTTTTATTGGGTCAGTTGCTCTCACTGCATTGGGTTTTAATATTTGTATTTGCTTTTAGTTAATTTTAGAAAAATATAATATTTTACCCTCTCGGCTACACATTCACTCCATACTTGTGGTCGTAAGCTACTACAGCAGCCCTTGGAAGTGAGGCTGCCAGTCTGCGCCATTGGCCCCTCCAGCCACCACCAACCAGTCACACTCACACAATATTCATTCCCAAGGGACACAACCCAACACAAATATGTGTTTTATTATTGCCACATACAAAAGCATAATACTCACTCTTTAAGCTAAAGTGCCCGTAATTCAATGCATATCACAACATGGTGATTGAAGCGTGTTGTGTTCCAATTGTTCAGGCCGGTCCTTGGAGGCAGCCCGGTGCTGGTGAAGTGTATTGTAATGTTTGGTACAGCAGAGGAGGGGGTGGAAGTAATTGGGGAAATCTGGTTGAATCACTATACACAGGAGCGTTCACCCTTGAGGAATCTCAGGTCGTCCTTGTGAGCCGGCTGTACCCATCGCGCTCACGGAGCCCCCCCACCACCACCACCAGCAGCAGCAGCACCTCTCCCGCTATCCCCCCTCCCCTCTCCTCCTGCGCGCGCTCTCTCTCCTCCTGCCCACACTCTCACCATCCTCCACCGGTGCAGCTCGGATCAGAAGGCGGTTAGCGCAGAATCACGTGGAAAAGTGAACAAGTGTAGCGCGCCGTGTTGAATGGGAATAATCTCAAAAGAAACAACCATTGCGTTTTTTAAAGGGAAGTAAAGCCAATTCTGCAGCCGCTGGTGCCGCCGTTTTGCTTCGCGTCTGCAGCCCGTTTGGAGGGCTTCCCCCCTCCCGCTGCAATATTTATGACAAACACTCGCAAATTATTCTGGTCACGTTTTTGGCTGACAGCCGGCTGTCCTGAAGCGCGCTGGAGTGGATCTGCTTCCAGTGCACGGGAGATAGCGCAGCGCCTTGACACCTGCAGTACTATAGGATGTAAAGGGAATTCCCACTCAGCAAACTGGTAAGTTGAACACACGGGACGTTTCTTTTCATAGCAACAATTTGGACACCACGCGCAAGCTATTTCTTTACGCGCGTGATGTATGGTGCAAAGTAACGAGCGTAACGCACTTGTACACGGGACCGGTGCCTTTAGAATTAAACATCGGGTCGTCTGGTGGGAGGGGGGCGGGGAGACCAAAGAAAACCGCACATTGGCACGGCACCAGCGTCCTGAATCAGCCTTGACCCACCCGCAAGTCCCAGATGAAAGAAAATCCTGTTATGCGCATTTAATTATTTTATGCAGTGAACCAAAAGGCATCCCGTCAAAAAAAACGTGGGTTAACTCTTGTGTTCAGACTTAGGTTGTGGTACGTGTCTTATTTAGGGGTCTCTCTCCAGCTGTTGATGCTTCAGTCACATGGATGCGCCACGCTCGTCGTTGCTCATTTTTTAAGGGCAACACTATAACTCCTGTTGGGGCTTATGAGCTTTCCATTAGACACCGATTGACTAATGCGTGTGTATCTAATTGACTATTTATGATTTCGCGAAGATAGCCCATCTAAATGTACGTTTTCTGACTGTTAGAAATGGAGAGCTGATTCGTTTAGTGAAGCCAATTCTCCAGAGCAGGGTTTTACCCGAGTGCGTAAAGGGAGCTCTACAAAGTTACACGGCTGCTCAGGCATGTTTGAACTGCCACACGTGATGCCTCCTGATGGCACGTATAGCTCAGGGTACAGTAAAAACAAATGTGAAATGGATGGATAGCTATTTTTGGTGACGCTCGGTAGCCTACACAAAGAGCATAAGGCTGTGTGTGTACAGGCTTCAGAAAAATCATGGACATGACACAATTTGGAAATGTTTAAAACAAGAATACAGGACCTTTGTTTTGTGCTTTTATGAAACAAATAGCTTAATATGCTCACATACAATACAAGATGATGGAAGTGTCAGGGCCTGTTTTGCTCTTTTAGCAAGTTACACTGCCAATAAATGTGTGAATGTAAAAAATAAATAATTACCATTTAGGTGGAGTGATTGTCAGACTGGCTTCTTTTAAGGATCATTATGGTCATGCCACCACTTGTGACGTCCCTTTTTATAGATGCATTTTGCTTTTGGGCACCAAATGATATTATGGACATCTGCAAAACTTAATCCATTTTCTTTGTTTGTGTTGAAACATCATTACTTCTCAACAGTCACTCAAGAAGCCTGTCCTCGAAGCATAACTGCCATTTTCATTTGTCAAACGGGGAAAAAAGGTTGATGGCCTCCTGTTAAGCCGTTACAATGTACTTGATGTGGTTTTTCGGGTTTGTGACTTTTGAACAATGGCTGGAAATGAGCTATTGTAACTTTGGCATTCACGTCGATGCAGAAGCACTTGCAATGAAAGGATAAGCTTTGCCAGAGATTGTAAGGTAAAGAAAGCATTTCCTGGATACGTAGGGACTCGGGAGGAGCTTTGGGGAGCAGGTGGAGCTTGAACTGTCGCTGCGGTGCTAAAAAATAGCCACCGGTGAAGATTACTGAATCATGCCAGAGTGGATTGAAACACAGCTCCAGCCATGTTTGTGATGAGGGAACAACGTTGTAACCATATTGATGGAGATCTAATTGGCTAGCTCTAGTCGAAGCTGTGCTTGCATACGGGTCTGTTCCCGGAAGCCGGAAGTGCCCATTGACTTACATGTAAACTTTTTGGCCCCTCTTCAACTCATTATTGGAAATATGTTTATGGACTTCAAGTGCTAGTCTTACCGCGCACAACACCATCCTGTTTTTTGTCTTTTGATATCTTCAACATTATTTAAGATATTAACAAAAATGGCCAATCAGGTGCCTTCTTTCATCGAGGTTGGCTGTGGGGCCTGGTTTGATTGACAGCCTGCCCTTGCTGCCGTCCGTGGGTTCACCCTGTGTGACAAGTGAACCTCACTCCTAATTGGCTCTGCGGTTACCATGAGAACATACGGCACATACTAAATATGGAATTGTTTCCAGAAAAGCAAAATGGCGGCGGTTCGAATGCTAGCATGAATTGGCTTCATTAGCCTGTGTTGAACGCAATGGGGAAAGTCACATGGGCTACGTCCATCTCTATTCAAGGTCTATGGTTGTAATTAGGGGTGTGCTCAATATATCGTATCGGCAATATATCGTTGCGCAGTACTTGACAATACGTGTATCGTGGCGAGACATCTGTATCGTGATACGCAAATAATAGAATAAAATTAATTTCATATGCTTGTTTGACCCCTTGGCTAATTCAGAACGTATCACAACACACACGCCAACTAGTGCACCAACTTGCTGAGCGCATTCAACATGATAAAAACATATTTAGTGACTCATAAGATCCTTTTTCATCCGTTTCTATGGAATATATATTGTATTATGGACGCTGTATCTGGATACACTTGTATCGTCATACGTATCGTATCGTGGACCCTGTATCGGGATATGTATCGTATTGTGAAGTTGTTGGCAATACCTACCCCTAGTTGTAATATGATACAAAGCTCAAAAAAAGTCAATTTTGTTTAATACACCCTCTTATAAAGGTCTTTGCTTTGGGCTGGGGCAAAACTGGGAGTCGTTCAGTCCAGTTTTACATAAACAAAACCCTGCTAATCCATTGTATAGTGACACACACTCACACATACATCACCCCTTCAGGCTACATTTGTCACATGTTGTGATATGCATTTGACCAAAAATATCTTTAAATAGAGTTGTCACTTGTGTTTGTTAACCAGAAACATCCAACTTCAAGAGCAAGGAGAAGCAAAACGTCAATGCCTAAGAGCCAAATATATAAATGCTGATGCTTACTCCTCATTTATTTCAATTCCAAATACAAAATAGTATGTAAAAATACTTAAAAGATTCATGTAATGCATCTTGTACACATTATAAAAACCCTATCTACTCATTTTCTACCTTTCCACTTCTTGGGAATGCCACATCTGCCTGGCCCTTACTCTATAGTGCTGTAGCTGCGTTAGCTGGTCCTTGGTGTTCACGGTAAGCACACAGCCTCAGGAACAACTATGTTTATTTTATGAAAGTGCACCAAAATATACTTTGTCTCCACTGAGCAAGACTGTCCCCGTGCAATAATAGAAAAAAAGCAGGAGAGAACGAAAAGACGCGCTGCTGTTACTCAGGATATTACAGAATGGTGGAAGAATAAACGTTAGAGGCCATTTAATTGAATTATATAACACGGTGTAAATGGACCCATTTTGTGAGATAGGAACCTGCTCCAGCTATAACTCCTAATGCGAAAAAGAAGACGGAGGCAGAGTGAATGCATCTCATTGGAGGCAGAGTTCACAAACAAATACTGCGCCAGTCCCAAACCCACATAAAGTGAGAAGTTTTGTGATGTCAGATTTTGAACTAACACCACATTATGTCATAACACTTCAAAATATAATTTTAAAAAAAAGTAATGAATTGGTAACCAGGAAGAAACAAGCAAAGTAAACAGGATTAAGTCAAAAGTGTGTGAATGAAGTGAAATAATATTTTGTGTAAAAAATTGCAAACATTTTCTAGAACAAATGGATCAAAAATGGATGAAGAGATTTAAATGTATGGTTTTATTTTGTTGATACCATAGTAACATAGATTTGTTCAGCTGGGTTTTTGGATCTTTTTTAGTTTTTGAATAATCTAGTTATTGCTGAATAATTTATATTTACCTTGTTTTTTTTTGGGATTCAAAACTTCAAACATAAGACAAAAAATATTGTTTAGTACAAGAGTGGAAAGTTTGATGGCTGTAGGTGCTACTAAAGTGGAGATGTTGGTGCAAGAGTGTAAGAAAAATGCATTTTCAGAGATTGGCCTTTGACATTACAATTCTAATCTGAATCAGTGCAATAATTAAACACTTAATTGCAAACATTTGGCGGCTTATTTGTTCCCAGATGAGCGTAGAGATTTAAAAAGTGACTTTTGCCTTAAAGCTCAAAAAAGTTGATCTTGCATGGTTGATATGTCTCCTTCGATAGGATGCTAACTGGCTTCACGGAGGACTAGCCAATTGTACCTCCATTGTTATATACACTCTATGCATACAACTTTGCATACAGCCAGGTGCACAGAGGCTATAGGTGGTAGAGCAATTATTTAAGCTTGGTGCCTGCAAATACCACGATTGTTGTATTAACATATTCCTGTTCCCCGTCATGTTAGCCACTATATTTGGGTCACACTGGCATTCTGATATTCTGCTCCAAAGATTCCCGTCTAATGATGACTTCTGCTGTGTGAGAGTAGAGCACCTGATGTTGTTTGCACCATTGCTCTCAGTAAATTGGACCCCCGACCCGGATTGTTGCATGGAGGATGCTTGTTACTCTCCTCGCACCGACATGACAGTGTGGAAAATGAAATTATTGCTGCAGTCATTCTGCTTGAGTGTTCAAGCTGCTGCACATGTGTTAGTATCATTAATTCTAACAGCGCTACAGATGTCAGACGGATATTATTTTGAAAGGATATTTACAGCTGTGTGATACTAAAGCTGTGTCATAACTAATCGGCACCTCCATACTCTGCCGAAATATTTATTTTTGATTGTTTGAAGTGTTGTTAAATGGTTTGGAGCTGCCACAAAACATACGCCAGCTTTTTGAAATGTGGCTGAATCAACAACCAAATGGGATCCTAGCGTTTTTCATTTTAATCTGGTGAAACTCCCACTAAGTTTGGAGTTAGACTTTGAGCTTCAAGTCCATACTGTATTCTCCCATTGCCCCCATATACACCATTGTAAGTTGAGACAAGAAGTACACGTTTGCAGCTTCTTCTCTTTACGAGTGTACCCCTCACCCCATTTATCTTTTGGGAATAACACATCATTTATTTGATATAATTATTAACAAGCCTTTTGCCAAACCTGAGACTTCTCATGCCACCGGGGAGATCGTCATACATGCAAGTGTTGTTCCTTCTCCTCCCAAAACCAACTTGGATAGATCTCTAAAAAACAGGAATGAATGAATGTTGACAATCCATGTAAACCAACAGCCAATGTTCGTAAATACACTAACACACATTAAAATAAATAGGTTTCATTCATGTACATCACAATAAAAATGAGAAAAAATGAGATAGTGGCAGCTGAAAATTCCACAGTTGTAACTATGGTAACAAAAATAATGCAGATTTTTCTATTTGGATTATGGTTTACTAATACACTGCAAAAAATAATTATCTAGATTAGTTTATATGACTCAAATCCACAATGTTAATCCAAATGTGCGTTGTTTTCCCATTTAGTCGCTCTTTTGACCTAGCTTATTTAGCTTTATCTGGGACATTTTGGACTTCATTCAATACGTTAATTCTTATTTCAAGGAAACATATCTGCCAATGGGGTAAAAATATTGGTCTTGTCCTCATCTAGTCGAAACTACTAAAAAAAAAAAAATTTAAGCCCACACTTGATGAAACCAAAAGAGCACAAAGTTCAACGTCTGCTCCAATTATGTCCTATTATATTCTCATAAAAGGTATTCAAAAAGTGATGACAAAATTCTAAAAAATGGTGTAATGATAAAAGATTTATACAATATTGGTTGATTTTTACGTCCAATACCTACCAAACAATGATCAGGTTCAACATTTGAAGATTTTCTGTTAGGAGATTCCCTTAAAAAAACTTCCATCTCTCTCCCGTTAAGTTGTATTAGCCCCATCATAACATTTTAGAACATGAATGCAACCTATCAGGATTGAAACTGGACTCAAATACTGTATTTGTATGTATTTATTAATTCTCATCAAAATCACACCAAAAGAGCCTCTGGTTACGTCAGATACTAAGCAACTGGCAAATAGCATCTGCCCTCATATTAGACCAATTACACGCGACAGTGGTGTGGCCCCCCTAACAACATCTGAGAGGCTGCTGGTCACATAATTGATCCACGTTAATAGGACATTCTATAAACCAGAGTATATAGGCCACTCCCCCTGCCCCGGCCGCCTGTGTACAATCAAAGGCAACATTGTGCAGTACTCCATTCCCTGCCCTAATATAGTAAGTAGGGATTCCTGGAAGTCGGCAAGGGACATTAAGAGGTGAAGCTGATCGTAGAGGGAGATAGAGGAGATGATTGTAGAAATGAAAGGCAGCGGCTGGAGCTCGGGATCGAAACATAAATCAGTGGGAGAGCAGAGAGCAGCGAGCATGTCAAAGCACTGCGTCGGGCCAGACACAAGAAAGACAAGGCTTAGAGTTTATCAACAATATATTTCTACTATTACTATCAGATGAGTGTTTTATTGGTCTATGTGGAGACCAAGTCATTTCGTGGTCTTAGTGCTAATGTTTTGTCTGCACTGATAGTGCTTGCCTGTTTGTAGTTTATATGAATTATTATTAAAGTGCATAATAACACATTAGATACATTTGCCACTAAACTTGTTATCAGTGTTTCCCATTAATAACGGAGACTATGGCGGCCCCCCATGGTGTAATTTTCTCCACCATAGTCTAAAAAGCTAAGCAAGACATTTGGATTGGAAATTAGAATTCATGTGCTTCAAAATACCTATGATTTCTTTCTACTAATTATTCTATTCCCAACTCTTTATGTTTCGTTTCTAAGATTACCATTTGAGTTGAGTGACATAGCAATTTCCCTTGTGGATCAATAAAGTTTGTCTCAAAATGAATATTAGATTAAATGATTTGAAGATCACCTATACCACCATAATCTCTTTCAAATTTGTGGGAAACACTGGTTAGCCTCACTATATTTTTATTATTATTATTTATTATTAAACTCCGTAGAAAGCGTTTAAATCATATGTTGGTTGTAGCCCGAATTCAATATCAATTTAAAGTTGATAAAGCTTGTTTCACAAAGTACATTTTTAGAGTGAAGCACGTAAATGATCGCACTTCCTGCAATCACCAATCGACTAAAATACTGATCTGGAATTAATTAACTTTGTGTTTTCTATGCTAGGCTTTGTTTGCCAAAGTTTTGACGAACATTAGACAGATAATTCACAATTAAAAAAAAGATTCATAGCATATTATTGAGGGTCGGATACTTAGCCTGGCCAGCCAGCCACTCCTGCTTTCTTTCAAGTCTTTGTAGAATAGGAGAAGCGTGGAGGTTGGCTGGCCAGGGTAACAAGTACTGTCTTTACAACATATTATACAGCACACAGCAAAGCCATATTCATGGATTCACAATGGCAACCATGACTCACCAGTACCAGACTCTACAAAAGTAATGGAAACAAAACCACGCCAAGAGTAGAGCTGAATAAGGCAGAGTAAAGTAGGGTGGGGGAGGTGGAAATGAGCCATAGTAGTTTGTCCCTGTTATTTTTCCGTAGTAATGCCATACAGTGAGTGAGAGGACATCCGAGCATGTGCAGATTGAATATACCCACGGATCGGGTCAAGGCGAGGATTGGGCTGTGACAATATCCTCCAATGCTAACAACACAGACAGTTAGCAAAACGGCTACTCCGCTATACTTTTCACAATTCAGTAGCATGTTTAATGTATTTTCTCTGTAGCTGTTAGCATTAGCCATCAAACATCGCAATTTATGAACTATCTGTATGTTTTCAGCTGCTGTCAACCCATCAACCACATTTGTGTGATGTCAAAGCATTAGTGTAGTGTCAAACTATCATCTGAGCTAAATGCTAAATCATTTTCTGAGGGTCGGATTCATTCCCAATGGCCACTAAACCTCCACTTATATTATGTTAATAGAAAAATCACAGAAATGACATGTCATGAAACGGACATGCCATACCTCACCATACTTTTATATAGGGACTGGCTTCATCATTCGTTTGAATGGGGGAGAGAACGTTCAATCACGCCAAGTCCGGAAAGTTTTAAGCTCAGCATATTATTTGGCTCAAATAGCTAAGGGCATTTCTATGATTTATATGGGCACAGGAAGTAATGAATAATCTTTTTTGTCTTTTTTGTTGCAACAAGTACAACGGAAATGTTGTAGTCCAGCTGGTGTCTTCCAAAAAATGTCAATAAATGTTAAGAGGCAATTAATTCTTTAAAATGACACACAACATGACACACTCATCAGTTACATTAGGCCTATGGTCGGTCACATTTGACAGCATTCAGTGGCAACTGTTCTTAAATCTATTTGTCCTGGTCTTAATGGACCTGTGCCTACTCCTTGAAGGTAGTAATTGAAAGAGGGAGTGTCCTGGATGTGAGGTGTCCCTGATGATGGTTTGGGCATTCTTGAGGCAACGTGAGCTGTATAGCTCTGTCAGAGAGAGGAGAGGGCAGCCAGTGATCTTCTGAGCAGTGTTAATGATCTTCTGAAGCACTTTGCTCTAAGCCCCTGTGCAGCTGTTATACCACACACACATGCAGTATGTGAAGATGCTCTCCATCCAGCACCTATAGAAGGACACCAGCAGCACCTATAGAAGGACACCAGCAGTCTCTGGCAGATGTTATTTTTCCTTAGGATCCTCCTCAATGTAGACTCCAAGGAAACTGAAGTCTGTTACTGTCCTCTCCTTGAGGACTTCAGGCAGGGTGCTTCAATTAGTTTATGAA
>OMNZ01020865.1:15193-27686 GCA_900303255.1 Lesueurigobius sanzi | reverse complement strand
GCTTAAGTCAGCCCATGTCCAGGCCCGTCTGAAGTTTGCCAATGGCCATCTGGATGAGAGGAGTCATGGGAGAAAGTCATGTGGTCAGATGAGATTAAAATAGAACTTTTTGGTCTTAACTCCATTCGCTGTGTTTGGAGGAAGAAGGATGAGTATCATCCCAATAATACCATGCCTACAGTGAAGCATGGAGCTGGAAGCATCATGCTCTGGGGGTGTTTTTCTGCACAGGGGACAGGACGACTGCACTGTATTAAGGAGAGGATGAACGGGGCCATGTATTGTGAGATTTTGGCCAAACACCTCCTTCCCTCAGTCAGAGCATTGAAGATGGGTCGTGGCTGGGTGTTCCAACATGACAATGACCTGAAGCACAGAGCCAGGATAACCAAGGAGTGGCTCCATAAGAAGTATATCAAGATTCTGGAGTGGCCTAGCCAGTCTCCAGACCTAAATGCAATAGAAAATCTTTGGGGGGAGCTGAAAGCTTTGTTGCTCAGCGACAGCCCCGAAACCTGACAGATCTAGAGAAGATTTGTGTGGAGGAGTGGGCCAAGATCCCTTTTGCCGTGTGTGCAAACCTGGTGAAGATCTACAGGAAACGTTTGACCTCTGGAATTGCAGTGTAGGTTTCATAAAGTGAATGAAGCCAGCCTGACTCGCCGCACCCTTAGCATGTATCCAATACATCCAAAATCATCGTTGTTCAGTGAATCAGTAATAAAAATCCATGAAGCGTGCGTGAAAAACTGTGTGGCTCCACTCTGAGCTGTGCTCCCACAATGCATCAGTGGATGCCCACCAATATAGTAGGTATATAATATAAAAGTATATAATATACAACCAAACCAAATATCAAAAATGATGATGAATATTACTCAATCAAATAATAACAATGAATAAATTTAGAGCAAAATTGTAACCACGAATCATACCAAAATCACCAAAACTTAAGTTGTAATAAATCAAATGCCAAACAAAAATAATAATTAATACCAAAAAAGGCAAAAATATATCTAGGCTCCTACACAAAGGCTTCTGCACTAAATATTAACACTGATTTTCTCATGTGTGCAAACACCAGTAACATACAAATAAATCATTAAAAAATCATACAATGTGATTTCCGGATTTTTCTTTTTAGATTATGTCTCTAACACCCTCCTCTCCCTAATTTCTAAGTGGGAGAACTTGCAAAATTGCAGGGTGTGCAAATAATTGTGCTCCTCACTGTATGGTAGTAGGGCTGCGCAATTCATCACAATCAAATCAATATTGAGGATGGAAATTGGCAGTTTTTGCTGTAACCTGGTACATGGCATCTTTTCGTTTTATTTAGACCAGCGGTAGGCAACGTTAGGCCTGGGGAAAAAAATCTGGCCCTCTGTCAGAGAACATTTGGCCCTCCAAGATAATTTTGAGAAACATCCTTACACAAAAAAATAACTGTCTCATATGATTTTGTGTAGATTTAAACTATTTTAAATTCAGTTTGCCAGAGGAGTATAGTATATATTTTTGCCAGAAACGGTTTGTGTTGCTTTTCTCATTTTAAGAGTTAATTTCTCATATTTTACGTGGAATAATACTTGTTCCCTTGGCAATTGTATTTCAAGAAGTCCAAACAAGAATGATCTCAATTCAAGCACTTTTTAAGTCATTTATCTTACTTAAGAAAATGAACATGAACATTTTTTTTTCTAGTAGAACATTCTTGACCATAGAAAATACTGAAAATGCCTCTGTTCTTGTAAAAATGTCCCCTCCAAACCCCCATATATGATGCACAACTGTGACATTTGTAGAAAGTACTGTAGTGCTTTACTTTGGTCAACGATTTGGAAGGTTTGGCCCCTGGTCTTTTTGATGAGGAACAAAATTGGCCCCGCACATGTCCAATTTACCTTAATCTGGTTTAAACTAATATCTTTTGTGCTTTGTCCATGGTCGGATAAATACAATTCAAATGCAAATTGCAATGCAATGACATTTTCTCTTTTATTCCTTTTGTGTCTTATGTCTTTGTGTCTTGTCAGGTTTTGATAAGAAGAGAACATGGCCACAGACTCTCCGCGCAGGCCCAGCCGCTGTGCAGGGGGAGTGGTGGTGAGAGCCCAGGCTGTAACGTAAGGACAACTTTGTTTTTTTTATTAAAGCCAACTTTAATCTTGAATTTTGATTTCTCTAAATTAGCTTGATACGTCAGTGTTTCCTACAACAATTTGAAAGCGATTATGCTGGCATTGGTCAAAAAATGATTCAATCTAATATATATTTATGATAAAACAAGAAGCAACAAAAAAATAATTTCCTTTCCAAATATCTTGTCCAGGTTGTTTTAGACTATGGGGGAGAAAATGAGACCATGGAGGGCCGTCATAGTCTTTGTTAACACTGGGATTCACTGTACATTGTGTGTATTTGTAAACCTAGGTAATAATGTAACCCAGAGATTATCAACTGGCCTGGTGTCAGACCCACCATCTATCAATAATGCCAAGCCACGACCTGATAACCAATTGAATATAGCATATGAATAATGTAAAATACTATATTTCCCTGTAAATGAATGTTCAATTATCCTTTAAAGGAGACCTATCATGCTAAATGGACTTTTTGTCCGCTTTTAACCATGTTATAACATTGTTCCCTTGTCAAAAACTGACCTGGAGCAATATTTCACTTCATTCACACAGATTTGAATTAATCTTGCTTTGGTCGTTTTATCTTGACTTCTTCTACGGTCCTGCAGCGTTTTGTTTTGTACTTCCTGGTCCAATTACGTAATTGTTCAAACCCCCAAACCTAAAGTATCCACTGTGAAATGTACTTCATGAGTAAAAAGTAAATGTATTCTTCAAGAGTTTAATGTGCAGGATTTTTTAAATCCTTAGAATCAAACCAGGTCTAAACCAGGTCTAAACCAGGTCTAAACCAGGTCTAAACCAGGTCTGAACCAGGTCTGAACCAGGTCTGAACCAGGACTGAACCAGGACTGAACCAGGACTGAACCAGGACTGAACCAGGACTGAACCAGGACTGAACCAGGACTAAACCAGGCCTGAACCCGGTCTAATCCAGATCGAAACTGTCTAAATGAGTAAACCACTAAACCCGGTCTAAACTGGGACTAAACCAGTTCATCGTTGACAGGTCACTTTGAAAAGTAAAATACTTTTACTTTTAACCCAATTTTAAAAATGTAGTGGAGACAGTAAGTAGAAAGTACAGATACGGGCTCTAAAAAGTAGTGAAGTAAAAAGTATTCATCATAAACTGTACTTACGTAAAGTAAAAGTACCTATAACTTGTACTTTGCTTTTTATTTTGTTCATTTCACCACTGTTTAAAATACACCAGAGTGCAGGAAATCACACCTGTATCCCTAAAAGTGTCTCAGGAGATTGATAATAATTGATTAGACACAGTTGTTCTTAATATGGATAAAGGTTCCATTTGGCACAGCAGTATTTGATTGTGTGCACCTGGAGCTTGGGGTTCTTGACTGTCACCTTGTTCATGCTTGAGTTTGCAGCCCTGTAGCATGGACGCACAGCAACTCTGCTAGGCACATGTTTAAATCTGTATACATTTATTTTTACCATGTGATTCCCTGTCTTGGCTTCAGGGGGCGCTCCAGGCCAAATCCTCATCAGCCTTGGTGCTAGTATTTAAAGAACACAGACAGTTTTAAGCACAAAAGTTAGATTTCAAGAAATGTACACTAAAATGTCAAAATAATAATGGATACATGTAGCAACACTATTAGACACCCATTTATACAGTTAATCAGCAAAAAAAAGTTGGTTTGGGGGTGGGTTGCTCTTTAAGTACAATGTGTAATCCTTTGAATTTGTTAAACGTAAAATATCAATGCACAGACACACTAATGAAAGTTTTTTAGCCCATTTGTAAGATTTATATGATATGTCCACTTTAAAGCCCAAATTATGGTGGAAATAAGTCATTCTAACAGACTCTGGGATGTTTTTGTGCGTTTTTAACAGATACTGTAGATATTTGATAATTAGTCTTTAGACCCACTTAAATGATTCTGCAACCCACTTTTGGGTCCCGCCCCGCCCGTTGAGAAGCATTAATGTAAACTGTCATATTCACTAACCAGACTGTGCTGTTACAGGGAGCAGTCATACATGGAAAGTGTGGTGACGTTCCTTCAAGATGTGGTTCCACAAGTAAGTTTAGGATTTTAATAAACTTGTCTCATGTTTAATGTGTGTTTTCTGGCTGTGATTGTGATTATATTTGCAGTGTATTTTTTAAATAAAGAGTCACTGTGCACATATTAGACATGTCCAGGAGCATACATGACAGAAAGCAAGAATTAGGTGTAAACCACAGACGTACATTGCACAGCCGTAGTATGCCATCTACTGTATATCCAAGGTTCTCAAACCTTTTAGGCCGTGACCCCCAAAATTAACATGAAAGCACAAAAGTTACTGGTAGTTGAGTATCTACCGATACCAACCGATACTAGGAGAACTTGGGGGGGGAATGTAGGTTTGACATATTGGTTGTTTATGTAAAGAAAAAGAGACTGGTCCTGGTCCTGGAAAATTTGACTGAGCTTTCAAATGACCTACAGCAAGTATTGGTTCAGTATCGGATATTTGGAATGATATTTGATGCCTGATAGTGTAATTTCGGATCCTATACCAGTCTCGGAGTGGTGCATCCCTACTTATAACATTATCAGGCAGCAAAACATAAAAATAATTTCTGTAATATACCTAATTTACTTTGCAATTTGACCTTCATTCAAATTCACAAATACAGTAAATGGTGTTTTCAATGAAGAATTGAAAGAATGAGAGAGAAACAAAAGAATGAAAGAATTTGATTCAATTTACTGTCAGAATTCATTTTGGGACCCCTCCCCAGTGCGTCCCGACCCCCACTTTGAGAACCACTGTATCTATGTAATCATTATTGTTTTTATGGCTAATATGTCCATCCTTTTTGCGTGCGTTTAGGCCTATACTGGAGCTCCTCCGACTGATGAGAAGGAGAAGGTGATTTGGGTTCGATTTGAGAAGGCTGATATCAATGGTGAGCTTTCTATTATAGAGATGACGGGTATTTTGTCATTTTCTTGGTTTTACTTCATAGTGGTCAGTAATTACCTTATTGCTTATTGGCTCAGATCATTTAAGGGGAGACACTGCACAAATAAATTACCACAATCATTACAATAAAGTGTGTAATTATTCACTTATTCAACGTTTCTCCAATTGTAACTTCAATGAATCAACTTCATTTTCTCAAAATGCATTTTCCTCACATTGTGGCGACATCTCCACTTTAGTAGCTCCTACCGTCCTGGACACGGAAGTTTTGTTCAGAAGGATTTTTCAATATTTAATTCAATTAATTTCAAACAAAAAAAAAAACAAGGTAAAATTTGACTTTGTATAGATTTATTCATTAATTACTAATTTATTAGAAAACTAAGCGAGATATCTATAATCCCCTCCGAACAAACGTTTGTAATAATCCACTAGGGCTGCATGATTTTGACAAAAAACCTAATTTCGATTTTTCAGATGGAAATTGCCATTCGCTTTGCAATTTTTAATTTTATATATTTATGTTGCAATTCAGTATCGTCTAGGCGTGGGACATTATGAAAATATTTGTCTCACAATTTTCTGGGACAAAAATATTGCGATTAACAATGTCACAGTAATTATCTGCCATTGCTGAACTGACTATGGATTATCTACTTCAGTGATGGTGCCCATTCTGAAAAAGAAAATGCATAGAGCAAAGATCACCTAAACTTGCCTTCTTTCCGTCGCAGTTACCAATATAATTGTTAATTGTCGCTGCCATAGTATTGTCAGAAAAATAGACTCCCAAATCTGCTATTATACATTGCAGTAGTACTCATTTATTATATTTTAGCTTCATGAAATGCTGGAGATGCACAGAAGAGAAAAAACCCCTCAGCCTTTGGGGTTAGGTAATTGCAGTATTTAAAATTGCGATGTTGATTCAATATAGATTAATCTTGCAGCCCTAATATCAACAAAATAAAACCACAAATTTCAAACTGGCTCTATCCATAATTTAGATTTTGTCACCAAAAATATTAACCTTGCGCTGCAAGATGAATTCTCACGAAATCTGAATTTTCAGTCTCAACAAATCCATCTTGAAGGACTCCAACTGATGGGTCCATTTCATAACCAGCAGTCAATTTTTAGGCTTAAATGGCTTATTTTATCATAACATAAAATCACAGCAAATGCACAATACATTTTTTCCTCATATTTATTTCCGTAATATACGGTAAAAGTTTCAAAATGATATCACTCAAAATTAATGTTTTCCCTCATCACCTGCAGTGTCTTGCCTTAAGAATATTCCCATTTGCAGATATTTTACTTTGAATATTGTCTATTAACAATTCCATAACTTCACTTCCTGACTTTTTACAGTTTAGTGAAGTTATCAGTCCATGAAGTGAATGAGTTGTTTTTGTCCCAGACACGTCCCGTAACCCAGAGTTCATGGAGATGCACAGCGGCGCCACGGAGCCTCCTCTGTGCCTCATGATCGGATACACGGATGGCCTGCAAATCTGGAGCGTGTCTGTAAGTCCAAACTAACACTCTGTTACATTATTGTATTGGATGTTGTAAATTACCAGAAAAAGGAGGCCTGCCAGTGCCCTTTCCAGATCGGTGGAGCGACCTTGCCTCAAGTGGAGGAGTTCCAGTATCTCGGTCTTTTTCTCAGTGAGGGACGGATGGAGCGTGAGATTGACAGACGGATCGGTGCAGAATCTGCAGTGATGCAGTCGTTGTATCGGAAGGAGCTGAGTCGAAAGACTAAGCTTTCGATTTACCGGTCAATCTACGTTCCTACTCTCACCTATGGTCATGAGATTTGGATCCGCAGGGTGGCTGGGCGCACCCTTAGAGATCGGGTGAGGAGGTCAGTCACCTGGGAGGAACTCTGAGTAGAGCCGCTACTCCTTCATGTCGAAAGGAACCTGCTGAGGTGGCTCATCACTTTTCGGATGCCTCCTGGTCGCCTCCCGGGAGAGGTGTTCCGGGCCCCGGGAAAGACCTAGGACACACTGTCGATGTCTTTCAGCTGGCCTGGGAACGCCTCAGGATCCTCCAGGAAGAGCTGGAGGAAGCGTGCGTGGATCGGGAAGTCGGGGCATCTCTGCTCAGTTGCCTCTGTGACACGGCCTCAGATAAAGAAGAAGAAGAAAATGGATGGATGGATATTTCAGACAAATTATAATTATGATTTTATGTTTTATGTCTGAACATATGAACTTTCACCTGGAAACAAATAAATTGCCAAATCTTCACTATAAGCTTCAGGAAGAATTTGATTTGATTAAAACTGTATGAAGCAAGTGAGTAAAATAAACAAAATCAAAAAATATTTTTTATAATTAAAGGACCTTAATTAAATAACTTTTTGAAAAATTCTTTCTGTTTGTCTCCCATAGAGTTGTAGTGGCACCTGCTCCTACTGAAGTAGGTTGCGTTGCAATGGCTGCAATTATAAAGGTATTATGTCCTTTAAAAAAGCACCAACAAAAGCTGCCTTCATTTATCTTTCTGAGCATTCATATATGCTATTTAATAGCAAATCTAATCAATTCTTGGACGAAAATCCAACCTCTAAAATTGTGGAGACCTCCACTGTCTTCTCTATTCTTGGGAAACACTGCTTTTTGGGAGTTGCCAAGGCATGTTTATCTTTTATCAACTGTGATGAGACACTTTCGGCCTGGTTCTCTTTTTGGAAGCGCCATGAAGACGTGGCAATCTCAAGGCAACTGCAACCTACAACAAAGCAGATAAAAATAGATAGCTACGTGATGTAATAGTTCATGTCCCCAAGAAATGCTCATTGTTATTGTCGTGATTACTGTCAGCCACCAGAGGGAGGCAAAGACCACTTAATATTTGATAGTGGATTCTTCCTTTTCAGTGGATAGAAAAATAGATCGAGTACACTATATAGTTGATTATAAGGCAATGATGTTTATCTGTAAAGCACTGTGTTGCTTTCTTCTTTTGTAAATAAAGTTTTAATAGCTTTTGTTCGTTATAGAATTGTATTTCAGTTGGAGCAGGTGCCAATACAACTCTATGGGAGAGAAACGGTTTGTGAAAGGAATGTCCAAAAGGAAAATTGACAAATCTACTTGATCATTATTTGATAATGATGGATTTACAAACCATTACAAACTTATTGCTGAATGCCCTTTCTAATGGCCAACATCATGCACATCTTTTTGAATATTGTCTCCACTTTTGGACACCTTTTTATGAGAAAATAATTAGACCTTAGTTCATATGTGCTGACAGAGAAGTCCTATGTCTTCTCTGTTTCATGTGGATTGGCCCAGGAATTACAGAGGGTTTAACAATAAGACTAGAAATCGGCATTTTGACAGTTACCATAGATGACACAGAATTGTCATCTCAAAGTATGTGCCTCTCCGTGTTTAGCTCTAGATCCTTTGTTATTTCCATGATATAAATATGAGCACAAAGATTTAATTCCCAATAAAGAGCCTTCATAAATCCTATCATTACAAATAGTGTGTACTTTTATACTTAGCCACCAGATGGAGACATTTTGGATCTGTCCCATTTGAGAATGGATTTACTTTTTGCCCATTTCATCAGACTTGACACCAGTTTTTCTTTTGTTGGTAACTATGGTAACTGTCAAATTACAGATTTCTACTTAATTGCTAATTTTCTGAAATGCGTGGGCCAATCCACATGAAACCAAAACCACAAAGTTCAATATTAAAAAAGTTAATTTGGTCTTCTAGTGGTAAACTGTTTAAGTGCTTTCTTTTTGATCAGACCAGGTGTGCAGATAAACCTAAACTGGTCTGATCAAAAAGAAAGTATTAAACACAAAGTTCAATCTCTTCTCTGTCAGCACATATAAAAGTAAGGTCTAATTATTTCCTCAAAGATGTCCGAATGTGGAGACAATATTCAAAAACATGTGCATGGTGTTGGCCAGAAAGGACTTTCAGCCATAAGAATAAATTGGCAGGTTTGTGGATCCAATCAAGTACATTTCTCAATTTTCTTTTTGGAAATGTCTTTCAAAAACTGTTTCTCTCCCATAGAGCTGTACTGGCACCTGCTCCAACTGATGGCAGTGCAATAATTACACTTGAAGATCGTATTTTGACCGTGTTCTCGTGCAACATGAAACATTAACTTGTAATAATGATAAATATAGTATGTAAAGAGCGCAAACTAGCCCAAAACCAGACAAGTGTAAAAAAAAAAAGAAAAAAGAATTTTGCCTGTAGTGTCTCACCCTTAAACAAAAATCCAATTTGTAATCATAAAACAGGACAGCCCCTCACAGCCAGCCTCCCTCTGTGTTTGTCTCTTAGATTCAAACATTTACACCACGTCCTGGCTTTGTGTTTTAAGTGAAGTACCGCCGCTCTCTCCTTCTCCATCTCATGAGCGTTTGTGATGTGTTTGTGACATGTACACGGCTCACACCTCCAGTAATGGCCCACTATGGTACAACGAACACAGTTTCCAACCACTGGCAACTTTTCAAGCATTTACAGATGTGTGAAGGCTAAGATGTTGTGGCCTGATTGTCTAGAAGTGTGAAGGTGACGTGACGGTTAGGAGGAGGATATGTTTAAATTAGTAATGGCATGTTTGGTGAGAGTTGATAAAATATAAATGATGACTGTAGGTGTGCACAGGTTTAAATATTAACGCTGCCCAGTGTGCCATGGAGAGCTGAATGCTTTATTTCATGTACAACACTCACACTTCAGTCAGAGACCTGTCATATTATGCCTTTCTCCACTATGTGAAACACTACATGACATCTATGCTGCAGTCTAACAGGGCTAAAAATGTCACCAGCATTTTGATCTTGAAAGGGACATTCACATCAGAGGTTACATTAACCGAAAATGATCCGTCTTTTATGAGTTGAAAATTAATCCATAATTAAACTACCAATGCAGCGCTGGTCTGTCTGTGACTGCGGCCTCTGAGCTTTCCTCAAAGCATCGCTACTACACCACTGCGGTGCGATGTCATCGTGGCAACGTAACTGTACAGGTATTTAACTACTGGCATGGTCCTATGCACGCTCACATCGTGGACTGAGAGAGTGTATTGACTTGGCAGAGCGAGAGGTGCGGTGTGAAGAGGTCAGAAAGGTCACACACCGAGTGCGTCCTTTTTACGCATGATCCTCATGAAATCCTCATGGCCGTTTTTTGTGGTGATCACAGCGGCAATTAAGTGCTTAGCAGATGGAAGAGGTCGCTGCTGGGGTAATTAATGTATTGCTTAGAAAATACAATTTTATAAATTGAGAGTTGCCTCAGGAGCCATATTAAAACTCATAGCTGTATCTTCCCTGCTCTACTATAATGAAAAAATCCTGGATGAGGGGCTATACCATAGACCAGTGGTTTTCAAACTTTTCACACCAAGTACCACCTCATAAAAGACTTGAGTTTCAAAGTACCACCAGTCCTAAACCTGGATCCAATCAGGACTAAGCTGAAATAGGCCTCAATTAAAAAATGAAATGAAAATGAAAAATGAATCGTATAAAATTTCAGATGACCCTGAGGACCACCTGAAGAAGCCCAAGTACCACCTGTTTGAGAAACACTGCCATAGACCGTATACAATGTACAGGGGAGGGCGTGGCTTCCCCCATTGTGTTCAGAGGGGGCTAAAGGAAGCTCATTCATGCTGGCTGTTGAGTGGTGTTTCAGGAGCCGATTCCATCTTTAAGTCTGTGGCAAAAATAAGACTTGCTTGAAAAAAAAACAGTCGTTACCCTAGAAAGTTATCAGCATATTGCTAAGCTGAATGTTAAGCAGGGGCTATAATGACTTAAAATGAGATGAGAAAGTGCCTGCTCTCCTTCCCATTCACGTAGTTAATAGCGATGCAATGTCCATGTTTTCCACGGCCTATAGGCCCACAAATAGTCAAACTCACTCCAATGAGTTTTTTTTCACTTCAGACACACTTCCTGCCTAAACTTTTCCACCTATGTAGACCCTCCATTGTGCATGTTTTATGCTGATTCATATCTCAAAAGGATGCGTAAAATTGCTCCTGAAATGCTGTATATTGCCGTTGCCATTGGTCTACCCTGTGGTGGAAAAGGCCCGTGCTGAGACACCTGTTACTGCCTTGTCTCCTGTAAATCCCCTGCTGGCTGTCTGTCCCATATGGCCAATGCCGCTGCTCATTTCTGTTCACAGCTTAGTGCACCACATCCCTGAGATTAAAACACTCCACGTCCTGAAAACGGCATGCAACAAGCCTCAAATGAAATGAATATCATGATGCACGCACATTAGGAAGAAAAAAAAGAGAGAGAAATCAATTTACCATATTGCACATGTCGCTAATGTAATGGTATATCAGGACTAAAGCTTTGGATCTTTTAGCCATGTTAGGCTACAACAAGCACACGCATTAACCTCCAACCCCGCCTCTTTCATTGTAATCCCGCAAATTCCATTATTCATTGTTCCATTTGCCTGTATAGGAATGTTTTCGCTGGCCTAACCTCCCATGTCTAGTGTTAATCCTACAGCACTTTGAATAAAAGATAGATAAAAACGCCAGAAATCCGCCACTTTGCGAAGTCGACTAATTGCGCAAAAGAGCGATCATCCCCCGCGATTGGGCTTAAGGTCTTAGAACAAACAGATTAAAACGTCAGGCGATGGTGATAATGCAGGTTTTATTTAACGCTTACGAGAAAGGAGAAAGTGGGGCATGCTCAGAACAATGTCATTACGCACAGCACTGACCTGTAGTGTTCATGACAGGATCGGCTCTTTAAGGTGAACGGTTATTGTTTATTATTTATCTATTTATTTGAGAGAAAAGGGGAAACAATGCATATTAAAGGCACTATACCATTTTTTTCATCATTTTTAAAATTATGAATAATGGAAGAGGGAGCGAGTGAAATCATTTGATTGTGTGAAGAAAGTTAGGAATGTGTTTGGACCTCAACTCTCTGTTTATTCTTAGAGTTTAATTTATAAGCATTATTTCCACAAATGTTTGAGTTTGAAATATACTAAAGGAGGAAAAAACAAATTTCATTCCACTATCTAGGAAAAATCACTGTAAGTCCCCTTAATGAACATTTAAACAAATGTAAATAGGCCAGATTCATCTGCAGATCCCCTGACAGGCTGATGTCACACTATATACAAAGACTATATACGTACAGTTAAATAAAATGACACAAGAGAAAATCATAAGCAGAGACAGATGAGCACAGACGGTGAATGAATGATGGTGGAAAAGAACCAGATTCATCTGTATTGCACATCCTCCCATTGCACAGAGCCCCACTTTTGATTAGATATTAAAGCACACGCTACCTCTATTGCACAGATTCCTATTTGTATTTCGTGATACTCATTTATTACATTTTAGCTTCA
>OMNZ01020865.1:4475-15173 GCA_900303255.1 Lesueurigobius sanzi | reverse complement strand
CTTCAATAAATGCTGCAGAAGCAAGGGGTTTGGTTATTACAGTATTTAAAATTAGCGATGTCAATTCGATATTGATTAATTGTGCAGCCCTATCATAAATGAATCTTGTGACCTGCGTTCTCTTTTCGGTGGTGGAGAAAACTGCCTTTATACATTAAACAACCTTCACATCAATTCATTAAATTACATTGTGGGGACAGGTTTGATTAGAAAGAGGATATTGTTTGACCTGATGTGAAAAAGTGTGAACTGTTTTGTCAACATTTAGCGTTAAATGCAAATTTTTTCATCTCCTTTTGTAAAACAAAGGACATGAACATCCTTAACATTACCAAGAATAAACTACACCACTGTGTCATCAGCATCCATGATCATTTTAGCATTAGACAGATAGAAAACCATGCGGGTGTATTGATAATATCTTACTGTTACACACTTTTCTAATCATTGCTTATGAAAATAAGCAATGAAAATTTCTTAGTCATTCATCATTTCTGTTGTGTGATGGCTACTGCTGATTCTATTGGAAATGTATTATGGTCCATCTACCTTCCGGGTTCCTGTAGGGCTATTTTCCCTATATTGAATGATTTTGATTTTTTTTCGATTTGATTTTTGTCTAAATAAGAAAAAATAAAAACAAATAAATACGATAGTGATTATGATTGCGGGGCACGGCCTGTTGTAATGCTACATCACTTCTAAACTGCGTTAACTTGTAACTTTCTACTAAAGAAGCAGAAATGGGCACTTCCCCTCCCACACAGTAGACACAACAATGGCACACAGCTCTCACATGGCCAGAGACGAAACAAAAACCATGTGCAGAGATCGCACAAAAGTGAAAGTGTTTGAAGAAACAACGCAAGATTGCAACAACAGCTACGTTAGCTAGTGCGCTAGCACAGATTAAGTTTACTATTAACAATTGTTAAAAAAGCATCTCTGGCCTACCTTTTCCATTTGAGTAGAAATCCTAAAGAAATGGTCATGCTGCTTAGTGCTCCGATAATTTGGGGGAAACTGCAGGTCATTTCAGCAGTCAGGGGCCGGATGGGGTTTGGTTTGGGAACCACAGGATCTCATCTCTGCTGTTTGCAGATGATGTTGTTCTGTTGGCTTCATCAGATCAAGACCTTCAGCGTGCACTGGAGCGGTTTGCAGCCGAGTGTGAAGCGACAGGGATGAAGATCAGCACCTCCAAATCCGAGGCCATGGTTCTCGACCAGAAAAAGGTGGCCTGCCCTCTCCAGGTCGGTGGAGTGTCCTTGCCTCACGTGGAGGAGTTCAAGTATCTCTGGGTCATGTTCACGAGTGAGGGACGGACAGAGCGTGAGATTGACAGACAGTCATGAGATTTGGGTCATGACTGAAAGGACAAGATCGCGAATACAAGCGGCCGAAATGAGTTTCCTTCGTAGGGTGGCTGGGCGCACCCTTAGAGATAGGGTGAGGAGCTCAGTCACCCAGGAGGAGCTCGGAACAGAGCTGCTACTCATCCACATTGAAAGGAGCCAGCTGAGGTGGCTCGGGCATCTGTTTCGGCTGCCTCCTGGTCGCCTCCCTCGAGAGGTGTTCCATGCATGTCCCAGTGGGAGGAGGCCGCGGGGAAGACCCAGGACAGGCTGGAAAGATGATGTCTTTAAGCTGGCCTCGGAACACCTTGGGATCCCCCAGGAAGAGCTGTAGGAGGTGTGCGTGGATTGAGAAGTCTGGGCATCTCAGACTGCTGTCTCCGCAACCCGGCCCCTGATAAAGTGGAAGAAAATGGATGGATGGATGCATGTCATTTTTTAACCATCTGCAGTTATCTACTTGCAAAGCTGTATTGATTTTGCGGACATGTAGGTAAACTAGAAACAACTGAGCATTTACCGCCATCTACTGGACTAGACTGGTAATTGCTTGTGAGCGCTATTTTCTGCAGATGGATCACCACGCGATTAATTGTATTTGACCGGTTTTTAATATCGAGATTCGATTAAAATTTGGGTAATTGCCCAGCCCTAGGTTCCAGTCTTTTGAACACAGAAGACTTCATAAAAACTACAGCCTTATCTTGTTTATTTCCAGTTGGCAGGTGAGGCCCAGGAGCTGTTCTCCGTCCGCCATGGCCCAGTCCGAACAGCCCGTATCCTGCCTGCCCCTCATATCAGTGAGTATTTCTTTCCTTTGTTGTTATATTGTAGCTCTTAACATATTTACTTTTCACCTAGAAACAAATGACCTAATCTTTACAGTAAGGAGTGTAATTATTGCACCAATTCAACGTCTCTACATAGAACTATATGGGGAATTGTAACTGCAATGACCATTTTCTCAAAATGCATTTTTCTCACATTGTGGCGACATCTCCACTTATGTAGCTCCTACAGATTTCAAACTTTACAGTCTTGCACTTAACAATATTTTACATTGTTTTTTTTTTCTTTTTGTGGGATCTGTCAATATTTAATTTCTAGCCTGATTTATTCAATTTTGAATCCAAAAAAAAAGATTATTCACTACCAACTATTCTATTCAAAAACTAAATAAGATATCGAAAATCCCCTCTGGACAAATCTTTGTATAACTAATGTATCAACAAAATGAAAAAATAAATTTTAAAATGAAATTGAAACCTCACTCTATTCATTATTTTTACACATACAATGCCTTATTTTTATATGAAAATAATACATAATACAAACTCATAATACATTTTTTTAAATCATCTTTATGTCAATGATATACAACAAAAGTTTAAAATTGATATTACTCATTTGAAAATTTTTCCCCATTCACCTGCAGTGTTTCATCTTAAAAGAACTGTCCGAAAATCTCACAATCAACAAGTCTTTCTATATTTACTAATGCTTTTGGTTGTTTAATATGTGCACAGACATATGAAGTAAATCTCAATTTCAAAGCCAAATTTTTACCTCAAATAAGAATACTACTAACTTGAAAATAACATTACTAATTGATAAAACTACTCCGAGAAGTACAGTTACTATCACATACTTGAGTAAGTGTAAATGAGTCCTACCCCAGCCTCTAATTCTCTGCCAGGAAAACCTCTTATAAACCCCAGTGGGTAAAGGAGACGGAAATCAAATGAGATGAATTCTGCGTTGAGCCAGAAACAAGGAGAAGCTTTATATGCTGTCAGAGCTTACAGTGTGAGGAGGATGATGCTAATGACGGCCAACCTGCCTGACCTCGGCAGGAAGAACACAGCCCATACCACTCCATGTGTTCCTGCTTCCTCAATGAGCGTTTGTTCCCATCCAGCCAACAGCGAAGGGCCATTTTAGGAGACGTTCGGAAGTCCAAAGGTTCACACAGCGGGGTAAAGAGGGCAGGAACTTAACCAGCTTCCAATTAGGGCTGTACAAGTTTGTGGGAAAACAAAACATATCTAAATTTGGATTCTCTGTGTGGAAGTTCTGTCATAGCAATTAGCGATTTGTATTTTGTAAACTTGAAAATGATTCAAATCACATTGCAATTTTTAAAGATATCTTGAAATATTAACATTTGAGAGAAGCCACAATTACGCATGATGCAGTATGTCCACTTTAAAAGACCAATTGCCCCGAATATTTGTTGTAAAAAAATCTACAAGAGTCACATTTCAGAGCATTTTTGTAGCGGTTTAAACATGGTTAATAAGTTTTATTCATAACACCTAAAGAAGACATGATATTTTGTCCATTTGTCTATAAAAACAGCTAAACAGAATTATTTTCAGGCTGGATTTGAAACACTATCATGGTGCGTGCCGTGCACACCTCACATGACCACACTAACTTCTGTGTTAACTCTTTCCAAGTGCATGTTGTAGCTTTACATGTAGCAGTTCGCTAGTTGAGCTACGCAAATATGAACTTCTCGAGCGTCCCGAGCGATTGACCCTGCTGCTCAGCCCGGGAAGAGGCTCCATGGCCACCTCCTCACTGGACGGGTCTCCTCCTCCTCACTGAACGGGTCGCCTCCTCCTCACTGGACGGGTCGCCTCCTCCTCACTGGACGGGTCGCCTCCTCCTCACTGAACGGGTCGCCTCCTCCTCACTGAACGGGTCTCCTCCTCCTCACTGGACGGGCTCCCTCCTCCGGGTGCGATAGTGCTGGGGAGATGCAGTCACTGAGTGTCCGTGGGAGGCAGCAGGTTAGAAAGTTGAGTCAGGCAAGTGTAAAGTGTTGGGGGCATGTAGTAAAATAATTCTACTGTCACCGAAGTCAAATCAAAGAACCAGGAAACACATTTTCATTCATAACCTTGTGTTCAGTGTAAAGCGTATGCGAAAGATCACAGAAACAGGTTTTCCCTGTCATACATTGACAGTAGCTCATTTGAAATGGTTCTTAGTTTAAACTGTTTTTTTTTTCGTAAGGCAGAAGGTTTGTTTACCTGCTTGACTAGTTTCAGGGGAGGCTAGCGCCCCCTACTGACTGACGCGATCTCCAGGACAATCCCAGGTGTGAGATAAGGTGTACGCTCCGTCGCCCTGTATCATTGAAGTTGGTGCATGTTTCCTGTTCTTGATGGCTTCAATGGCTTGACCGTAGCTCCTCGTGAAGCGATCTACTGTCAGGGGTGCTCTTTTAAGCATGTTATGTGTTGGGTTTTTTGCATACAGAAGGCTAACAAATTAATGATGCCGTGATGAACACAGTTTGAGCTGAGAAAATCTAGTAACCACACAAATAATGCACATCAGAGCAATTCTGCAGTAGAAGAGGAAAGACCAAAGCAAACTTGGAGAGATAGTCTCTCCACTCAGAGAACCAGGGTTGCACAGTAATCTAAACGTTTTTTTTGTTTTGTGTGTTTTTCCGACACCTACTTGAATGATGCAAATACAGAGCAATGGTAGAGAAAAACAAAGAACCAAGGCACTCCTCCCACAACATTAATTCTCCATTTACATTTTCTAGACATCATTTCTGTCCCCCAGCACCAAAGGGCACCTTCCCCAAAAGGGCTTCTTTTTGTGGTGCTAACTTCCCGAGCACTTTGTTTCTAGTTTTCCTCACCGGAGCAATGGTGTTCAGTTTGGAGGTTGAAACCACTACATTTGCTCCCAATAAAATGTGTCTGTGTTTTCTGTGCATTAAAATGACCCCCTCCTGGGCTGAGGATATTTGCATCTTCTGCTTGTTAACGCGGTTTACTTTCATGCACTTTCAAATCTCTCCACTCGTCTGTCTTTGAATCCATTCTTTGTTTGTGGTTGAAATGTGCTGAAAGATCGGGCCGTAGACGGAACAAAAAGGCAATTTCAGTGTGTTTAAAAAGCTGTAAACCAGCAGGAGACAGACACAATGTTTGGAAGTCTGCATGGCTCCTGCCGAGAGGAAGCTGGAATAGATCAAATAGGAGCATAAAAATAAAGTTAGAAGGTTATTTTAGATGGAATGAACTAAAGCTGCTCAAAGCAGATTTGCTAAATAAATACATTTCACTATCTGACAGTAAAGGGTAAGGAAAGATGATACAGTACCTGTGAAGGCAGGTGCTGCAGGTGAATAGGGGAAATTCAGTATCAATTTGAAGGCATTTAAAGTATAAAAATGGCCAAAATTGCCCATATTGTATTTTTGCCAGTAAAAATCAATATAATGAATAGAGCCAGGTTTAAATGTATGGTTTTATTTTGTTGACATATGAGTTACAAGATTTGTTCAGAGGGGATTTGGGATATTTTGTTTAGTGTTTGAATAATCTAGTTATTCAGCTGTGCTCAAAAGTTTACTGTGACAGAATGTCAGGTTATGTAAATTTATGCATTTCGTAGAATATGAAAGATGACACAAAAAACCTTTATTTCACTCATGGTTAGTGGTTTGTGTGAAGCCATTTCAACTAGAAACTAGCCAAATGTCCCTGATCAAATCCAGCAGAAAATGGAAGCAAAACAGAAACCTTTTTGTAGAATGCCTCCATTACAATCCTTTTTCTATTAGCTGGAGGTCCCTTTTGTGTATTTTACTAAAATCTAAATTAATTTGTTCTTGATATGGAAAAAACATTTAAAAAAATCAACTGTAAATTACACAGATGAAGAAATGGACATCACCCATCCCTCTGTCCTCTCTGGACTTTCTCTAGCAATGCTTTTAAAGACAAATTATATACAGTTGTGGCCAAAGGTTTACTTATGCATTTTATAGAATATGAATGATGACACAAAAACTTTTATTTCACTCCTGGTTAATAGTTGCATGAAGCCATTTAATAATAATACAATTAAAAAGTTTGTTTATGCTTTTCAACTAGAAACTAGCCAAATGTCTCTGATCAAAAGTTTTCATATTGTGCATCTTGAAACAAACATTTTTTCAGAGAGTCCAATTTTGTCAGAGTATTTCAGCTGAAGTGAGTTTTTTGCTCCTGAACAATTTTCCTGGCAGTTGTTGAAGGTCATGTAAACGTTAGATCAGGGACATTTGAGTAGTTTCTGTTTCATTATGATTTCAAAAGAGTAAACTCCGTTCTTTGACAATAAATGGCTTCACACAACCACTAACCATGAGTGGGAAAAAAAGATTTTTGTATTATCATTAATATTCTATGAAAAATGGCGGTTAGGGTTAGGGATATATTTATTTACTGTATATTTACACATCAAAAGATTACAACATAAACAATTAACTTAAAAAAACTTATGAGCACAACTGTGGTTCTATGGAGAAACATTGAATCAGTGCAATAATGACACTCCAGTAAAGATTAGTTCGTATGTTGTATGTTGAGATATCAAACTGGCCCAAAGCCTGAAAATTGAAAGAATTGAGTATTGCCTGCAGTGCCTCGCCTTATTAAATACCCTTTTCTTCACAGTTTCAGTACGTAAATCCACTACTAGAAAAATCCTAATTGGATAATGTAATGAGTCTAGTAATGAGACGCAGACAATTACAAATGTTCATATAATTGTAAACAATGGAGTCTCAAAGCCGCATGATTGAATAAACTTATTTCCTGTCATGGCGGTGCATTGGTGGTGGTCGGTGTGCTTTTTTGTTTTTAGAAAGAACGTCTTTGTTGTTTAAATGTCATTATTTTTGTCATCTGTAACTCGTCTCCTCCACAGGCCCTGTGAAGACGGACAGTTTCGCAGACAAAAGGCCTCTGCTCGGGGTCTGCAAGAGCGCGGGGTCGTCCGGGTGAGTGCCACGGCTCGCTGTTTACCGCTCGGTCTTACTAATGCTCCCATAGGCTAATATGTTTTTGGAATGTAAGCAAGTGTATGTGGCTGCTGTTTGATGCAATAGACCCCGTTTGAGCCGAACATAAGGGTAATACTGAGGTGAAGGTAGGATTGGGTACTGCTCAAAGGTCGTTCTGTGAATTTAGTCAACATAAAGAAATGGTTTGTAGTATTTATGGAGAACGGTATTGTTAGTGCTAGCAGCTTCTATCGATTTTAAAAAACAGAAACACACCTGGTTGCACAAAAATATTACATTTCCCCACTAATCACAGTTGGTCATTTGCAAGGTATTTTTTTTTCTTTTTTAAATCTTTATTTTGTTATTTATTTTACAACAACACAATAATCAGAAAATAAGAAGGAAACAAAAACAAAACAAGAAGGGGGGAGGAACTGTGTCTATAAAACATAGACACCTCTATCCTGTCCAACAAAAAAATATAAAAGGGGATTAAAGAAAAAGGTGTCTAAATAGACGACTCTCCCACCTAATGCATGGGGCCAAAACAACCTCAAGTAGTATCAATCCTCCGGATCTCCCCGGAGAGACCGCCGGAAGGCACGCAGCGTGTCGTCCACGGCTTGTTGAATGGCATTAGCGATGAGGTTCTCCTTCTGCGCAGCCGAGCGCCCCTCCACCAGATAACCTCTCTTCTCCAAGTCGGTGTAAACGTCCTGGGCACATCCATAGGTGTGCGGGCTAGAGGCCCAGTGAATTTTCATGCTGGTAAGGGGGGTTTGAAAATGAATGTTGTTCTCTTTGAGCAGTTTTTTAATGGCGTTATATTCTTTGCGTTTCTTGACTACCTGGATAATCACGGTCAAAACCAATGACATTGGAGCCCACCTTGATTGTCTTCCTCAAAGCCTCTCTCAGGACCCTTTCTTTCATGGAATAATCTCGAAAATTGCCGATAATGGATCTCGGAGGTGCGTCCAGCAGGAGTTTAGCGGTAAAGGGCCGGTGAGCACGTTGAATTCTCAAGACTGAATCCTCCGGGAACTGCAGCTGGGCCTTCAAGAAGGAATCTATGAATTGAGGAACAGGGCCTCTTTCAACCCCCTCTGGCAGTCAGAATATACGGATATTATTTCTTTGTGATCTTGAACGCAATGCGTTCCTCTACAGCTGAATCCAGGGCCCCGGTCGCTTCCTTGGCCCAAATCTCCAGCCGGGAGACTTTAGATTCTACTTCCTCCACACGAACTGCCAGGCTCTACAGGTCCTCGGTGAACTTGTCCAGCTTGCTGTATATTTTATCGAAATGGCCGTTTATTTCTTGCTTCAGCATGCTAAAGTCAGCCCTCATCTCTGCTTTTAGCTTAGCCATAGCTTGAAGTATCGGCAAGTCGCTGTTCGCTGCTAAGTCATGGCGAACGTTAGCTTGAGCTTGCTGGGGATTAGCTTTGGCGGACGACGCTTTCCTGGGAAGTCTAGACATGTTTCCCCCCTTGTTTTGTCGGATATGAACAGTGTTGGGAGTAACTCATTACAAAAGTAACTAGTTACAGAAATATATTACTTTTTTCAGTAACTGAGGAATATAATATATTACTTAAACAAAATACAGTAATATATTAGTCATTACAATTGAAGTAACTCAAGTTACTTCAAGTTACAAGTCCAACTCCCCCCAAATAACATGCAGCAGCAAATCAAGTTGAATACTGGTGTAAAAAGAGGCTTGTGAAGCAAACCTCATCAAAACAAACACAAAAGAATGTGGCTGGCTGAGAAAAATGAGACATTTTTAACTACACTTTTGCTCTTGTGGCATTATTATCACTATTTTCCGTTACTCTTTTGCCAAAAGTAACTCAAATGTAACTCAGAGTAGTGTAACTCAGTTACATTTTTGAAACAGTAATATGTAATACAAACATGTTACATTTTTAAAGCTGTAACTAGTAATCTAGAATATATTACAATTTTAAAGTAACTTGCCCAACACTGGTTATGAATTGTGTCTTCTTTGGGTGCTGAACATGTAAATCACAGCCACAAATGTCGAGTTTGGACATTCTGCCAGGGGATGTCAACTTTTGAGCACAACCGTGTATTTCACCTGGAAACAAAGAAATGGTCTAATCTTTACAATAAGTGTAATTAGTGTAATTATTGCATTGATTTAATGTTTCTCCATAGAACTATATGGGACATTATAACTTCAATGACCATTTTCTCAAATTGCATTTTTCTTACATTGTGGCGAGATCATCCCCACTTTAGTAGGTCCTACAGACTCCAAACTTTCCAGTCTTGTATTTTACTATAATTTGAAGATTTGTTCAGAGTGATTTTCAATATTTCATTCCTAGCCATATTTATTGAGTTTTGAACCCTAAAAAACAAGGAGAAATTTGGATTTGGTATTTATTAAAAAGCTAAACCAGACATCAAAAATTAGATTAAAAAAAATCTTTGTAACTAGTATATTAACAAAATAAAACCATACATTTAAACCTGGCTCTATCCATTATTTAGATTTCATTGCCAAAGCCATAGGGAATGTTGGCTATTTTTATGTATAAATCCCCTTATTCTTATATGAAAAGATAAAATGAATACATTTTCTTCTCACGTTTAGGTCAGTAATATACCGCAAAAGTTTCAAATTAATATCACTCAATTAAAAATGTTTCCCTATTCACCTGCAGTGTCTCATTATAAGCCAGGAAAGTTCTGTATTTGAGAGTAACTTCAAGAGTAATTTTCACAGGTCCTAGATGCTCCTACTTTTGAACAAAAAGTAGGCGTGGCCAGTTGACATCACCATCATTTACACAGCGTTTTGTACTTTGAATGATCCTTCCTTATGATAAAGCTGTCTATAAAATGTCTAAAGTGACTGGTATTTATTCTTTTTCATTTTATATTCGACATCTGGACCTAATTCCGAGTTAATAATGAGAGAGATCAAAGCCCGTGGCCAGACGTGTGTTTTTCAGTCTTCTCATGCTCTTGTTGTACACAGGCTGTGATTTAGCCTGACTAACCCTGACTCACAAAGTTTAGCCGAGATTATTTGGGATCAGACAAGGCACCTGTCCAACCTACAAACAAAGGAAAAGTATTGCATATGGGATGATCCGGGCGTTTTATGGCGCGTTTATAGTGTTCTAGTGAATATTACTCTCTTTTATGAGATTACTGCTGCTGGCATCAAAATGAAAAGGAGCAGGGAATGATAAAATTAAAGCTACACTGCCCATGTCATACACGGCCCGGCCAAAAAAATAAATTAAGCCAAAGAAAACAAAAAAAAACAAGGATGAAGGCACTCACCCCACACTATAATTTAATTTACATTTTGTAGAAAGCCTTTATTTTATTGAGCTAATACATATTAAAATATTTTAAAACATGTTGCTGGTTTCTTCCACGCGTATCGGCTCCAACAAAACTTTTCTCAAGAAGAGAGCACTTCTTGAGAAAGGCTTGTTAGAGTAAATAGAGAATTGTAGTGTGGGAGGAGTGCCTTGGTTGTTTGTTTTTATA